>SAUA01000192.1:0-44574 GCA_004335185.1 Phoma sp. RAV-16-625 | reverse complement strand
GAGTGGGGGGGAGGGCAGGGGGAGCAGGATTGTGGTTGCTTGTACGAATGTGCTGACTGGTGATGGGTTGGTGGATGGGGCGGTCGAGAAGGGTGTTTTCAAGGCGTAAAAAGGGGGTTGGTATGTGGTATGACCGAGACCAAGGCGATGACTGCTGTGATCTCACCATGGTCCTTTAAGACAATTAAGCGGTGTTGCTCTTTGCATCTCATGCATTACATTCACGCACATCACAAGGACACAATATGATTTTAACATCGAACGTTCATTCAATTTTCCTTTCCTCCCGCTCTCGACTGTATCTTTCCGCCTGGCGTGCATCGTTTTCGCAAGACATGCATTAGTCGTCAGGGCATCGTCATGACAAGTACATAGGATACTTTTTTTTGCTTTGGGTCTTCCCCAACCATCCATAAATGCCGAAGAGAACCGTAGGAAAGGGAAAGGAGGCAGAACCAAACACACCAAGTCTATCGTTAAATGCCGCATAAACATTGAAACTCCGTTCGCAGCGCTGGCACGCGAGGCAGCGAGCAGTCTGGGTATATGCCCCTTGCACCTGCGGCCAGCCTGGCCCCGACATCCCTGTCATTAAAGCGTCCACGCTTATCGGGTGGAGAAGGCCTTGGTGACGACGCGCTTGAGCGCAAGCTCCTTCTTCTTGAGGTCCTCGGCGGTGGAGTCCTCAATCTCGAGCTGGGCCATGGCGTCGGAGAGAGCAGACTCGATCTTCTCCTTCTGGCCGCGCTTGAGGCGGATAGCAGTGGTGGGGTCCGAGACCATCTCCTCAACGCGGGAGATGTAGGACTCGAGCTGTTGCCTGCCCTCGAACTTCTTGGAGAAAGCCTCGTCGGAGCTCTTGAACTTGGCGGCGTCGTTGATCATGTTCTCGATGTCAGAGGACGAGAGCTTACCAACGGCGTTGGAGATGGTGATGTTGGCGCTGCGGCCGGAGGTCTTCTCGGTAGCGGTGACCTTGAGGATACCGTTGACGTCGACCTCGAAGACAACCTCGAGAACGGCATCACCAGCCTTCATGGGAGGGATGGGAGCGAGGGTGAACTCTCCAAGAGAGGTGTTGTCCTCGCAGTTGACACGCTCACCCTGGAAGACGGGGAACTGGACGGTCTGCTGGTTGTCGGCAACTGTGGTGAATGTCCTCTGTGTTCTCGTTAGCATGAGAATCTCTTGTAGTTGTGGGAGCGGTAGGGGTGGAGGGGGGTCAAAAATCGGAGGACCTCAGATCGCGTCACTCCGACTTTGGAAACTGCAACCTGGGACCTGGAGGCACTCAGAACACCAACTCTAGATCCAGAATGGAAGAATCGCAAATCCCGATTGCAGGGAATGGATGATCTCATAATGGACCCGGAAGGAACTTGAGGTGCCAAATCAAGGCCCAGGTTGCGAAAGTTGGGAATCGCGATCTTGCCAAATTCGAGACTTGGAAGAAAATCGGGAGTACGTCAGGGTAATTAGGGGATCTCACCTTCTTGACTATAAATTGGTTAGCGAATACAAAAAAAATAGTGGGAACCGGGGATCACGTACTAGTAGGGACTGTGTTACCACGGGGAACAACGGGAGCGAAGATGTTGCCCTCCATGGCGACACCAAGGGAGAGGGGAACGACATCGAGAAGCAGGAGGTCGGCAGTCTCGGCGGAGGTGGCCTTTCCGGAGAGGATACCGGCCTGGACGGCGGCACCGTAGGCAACAGCCTCGTCGGGGTTGATGCTCTTCTCGAGCTTCTTGCCACCGAAGAAGTCGCTGAGGAGCTTCTGGATCTTGGGGATACGGGTGGAACCACCAACAAGGACGATCTCGTCGACCTTGCTCTTGTCGATGACGGCATCCTTGAGAACCTGGGCAACGGGGTCGAGAGTTCCGGCGAAAGCCTTCTGGTTCAAGTCCTCGAAACGAGCACGGGTGATGTTGGCGTTGAAGTCCTCACCGTCGAACAGCGAGTCGATCTCAACAGTGGTCTGGGTGGCGTTGGAGAGAGTACGCTTGGCACGCTCGCAAGCAGTTCGGAGACGGCGGAGAGCGCGAGCATCGCCGGAGATGTCTACACAGGAGTTAGCTTCTTCTCCTGCCTCGTAATGAGCTAGTACTCACCCTTCTTCGTCTTGCGTGTGAACTCCTTCTTGAAGTGATCCAGGAGGTTGGTGTCGAAATCCTGTCCACCCAAATGTGTGCTTGAAGTATACGTTAGTCAACGCGCATCAGTCTGTCTAGAGTTGGAGAACACGTACTCTCCGGCAGTAGCCTTGACGGTGAAGACACCACCCTGGATGTGCAGAAGGGAGACATCGAAAGTACCACCACCGAGATCGTAGATGAGGACGTTCCTCTCCTTCTCGGACTTTCCGGAGCCGAGACCGTAGGCGATAGCGGCAGCGGTAGGCTCGTTGATGATACGGAGAACGTTGAGACCAGCAATGGCACCGGCGTCCTTGGTAGCCTGACGCTGGTTGTCGTTGAAGTAGGCGGGGACGGTGATGACGGCCTTCTCGACCTTCATGCCGAGCTTGGTCTCAGCAACCTCCTTCATCTATTGAGTGTGTTAGTGGGTGCCCCTCCAAATTCATTTGCGCGTAGATCGTACCTTAACGAGGACCATGGCGGAGATCTCCTGGGGGGAGAACTGCTTGGTCTCGCCCAGGTACTCGACCTGGACCATGGGGGAGTCGCCAGCGGCGATGACCTTGAAGGGCCATGACTGGATGTCCTTCTTGACGGTCTCGTCGTCGAAACGGCGACCGATGAGACGCCTGCAAAGGTCAGCGATTTCAGCTCAAACGACATTTTGCGGGCGAAAAACTCACTTGACGTCGAAGACGGTGTTCTCAGGGTTCATAGCAGCCTGGTTCTTGGCTGCCTCACCGATGAGACGCTCCTCGCTGGTGAACGAGACGAACGAGGGGGTGGTGAAGCTACCCTGCTCGTTGGCAACTATAGGCAAAGTCGTTAGACGATGGTCATGATGGACTCAGACAGGTGGGCGCATACTGATCTCGACATTGGTGCCCTCGTAGTTGGCAACGCAAGAGTAAGTTGTGCCTTCGGAAAAGTTAGCAAGTCATTGTGGGGTAATATTCGACATTGCGAGTGTGCGCACCAAGATCGATGCCAATGGCACCCTCGTAGACTTCGTCGCTCATATTGGATATATTTTACAGGAACGACCTGAAAAACTTTTGGGAGAGAGGAGTGGTGGAGGGAGGTGGGAGGCGGTGGGAGCTTTTCACACACGCTTATAGAATGAAAAATTGTGGTGCTCGCCCGCAGCATAGCGCTTTGGCCGCGAAGCCAAGACTTCAAGCGTGCAAAACCGCAAAATTGATTCGCCGATTGCAGGCCTATCGATAGGGAACAGTAGCAACCGAGGCGAATTGCGGCCCATGACTTTTGTGACGAGTGATGAAGCGACGGTCCATGTTGCGCTGCAGCGGAGCCGGCTACACTGTCTCAATGGCAGCCCTCAGACAGTACTGCTGGAGGCTTTTAGTGTACTGCCCTTTACATAAGTGAGAAGTTGCTGAGCTCTTGTGACGCTTTCTCAGGTTGCACATAGTTGAGAGAACAGCAGTGACTATTTCCCTTACTATTAAGGACTGTTGGCTTATATTTGACTTTACTGCAATGCGAGAATCCGTGTGCCTTGGAGACTGACATAGCCGTTGTGACGGTTCTAGTACCGCATTGCAGCTCCCTGCGTGGCTCCCACTTTCTGGTCGACCCACTTAGAATCGTGGTGCTTCACGTGTCAACATGTGGACGTGACGTGCGAACAGTAATTGTGGGGATCGTCAAAGAATGGATTGCTTTGCTGGGTATATTTGGTCTCCAAACTCATATAGCTGTAGGATCACGCCTTGGTCTCCGCGACCTCAAATCAAACCAACGCCATACACCCCCATGATATGCCCTTTTCTACGATCACACAGCCCTAGACCTGATTGTCATGGAAGACAAAGCTCAAGTCCCTCGGTCTCTGCGTGTTGTACCTGACGAAGTTTTCATCTCCCGGCGGCCTTTCCTTCTTCGTGTTGCTTGTGAGCATGCTTTGTAGACTGACACACACGCTTTCCACATTGTGTACAGGGCTCCAACCTTGCTTGTCGAGCAGATCGAGGCAGATGATGCCGTTGGTGTAGATGTGTGGGTGCCATGGTATTGGGTGCGACTCGTCTTTTACGAACACTACTTCGGGGGCCTGAGGTAAGATTAGCCACTGGGCGCAAGCAGCTGTCGGGAGGGCTTGTGGAGATCTCTGAGGGGTAAAGAGTGAGTGCGCACCTCGATTGGATAATTCTGGCTAAAGGTGAACTTGAGTCTGTATGTCTCACCCTCATAAATGGGGTTTGCGTCGAGCACTTGAAGATCCACGAGCCAGCTCTCGAGATTGTCCGCCTTTATGAGTGTTATACCGGGCGGGAGCTGCCCTTGCATCTACAGCAAGCAGTCAGCATGTGGAAGGAATATATCCGCATAGGTCATGATTGGAGCGTCGTATGGCGGTTGTCTAGGTCATCATACCTTTGTCAGCTCCTGTGTACATGTCAGCCGTGGCCTGTGGGTCAACGAAGCTCAAGCCTCAAGCCTCTGTAGATTGCGGGTCTTACCTTGCCTAACCGTCTAGTTGCAAACATTGTGGTAGTGTTGTGGATGCCTTGTGGAACGACCAGAGATACAGTCACAGCGGTCCGAAGGGAGTCGATGTATGCTGAGGTTGCGTTTGAGTGTTTGTGACAGGTCGCTGTCCGTATACAAGGCAGCTGGCGCTGGCTGGCGCGGGGGAGGGGCAGATGCTTTCTAGCCAAGCGCAGAAGTGTGACTGACTCAGGTTGAGATTCTTCCAAGAAACAGTTTGAGAAGGACAAAAAACTACGCAAAGTGATTCTTGAGAGGTGTGGTTGTTAAGAAAGTCGTGTCTGAACAGGCCGTAACGTGTTGCGGAAGCTTGAGCTTGACCCACGCGTATGGAACCACCGCCCTAACCTGACCGCTCTCACACGAGCCGGCTTGGCGAGTATGTCATAGCATTGCAATTTTGGAGTAGTAGAAGAAGTCGTGCATTCTTCCACGTGGAGTAATATCTCTAATCGAGCCGAAAACCATACGCCTTGCGTCGCTTTTTCCAGCCAACGATGTACATGACCAAACTCCCATATGAGATACATGCGCTGTATTTGCGCCTGAAGATTGCAATATACAAAAGAAGGGATTCGGGAGAAAACACCGCTAAAGAAACTACGAGTAAAATGCTCCTTTCTGGAAGCTCTCTACTCCCATATCGCCAGCCCTGCCTTCGACCTTTGGCCCCTCGACTGATTTCCCAGTCATGGTCGCAGTCCGGCTCGGGGCGCTGCTGCTTGTCATGGTTTGTGCTCTGCTGCCTGCTGGACTGCCGCTCTGACTTCCGCTCGTGATCTGAGCAGGCTGCTTGCGCTGAATCGTCTCCAAGTAGATACCAGGAAGGTATCCCATCCTTCCGTCTCTTGAGCGGCACCTCCACCACTCTGATGCATTGCCCATGGGGTCGCTCTTGCTTAGCACCGCAACCATGTCGCCCTTCTTGATTGACAAGTCCATACCAGACATGTTCGAGTCCGGTGTAAAGTCGTACAGCGCACGGCAGAACTCGAGCTTGTTCGGATCGACGGTCTCTCCAGCCTGTGGGTTCTCCAACATACGTCGCTTCTCTGCCTCCTCTTGCGACCGTGCGAGAGCCTTGATCAGCTTGCCCATCAGATACGGCAGACCGAAGACAGCGGCAATGAAGAAGAAGAAGGGCTTCTTCGACGGCTTCGGGGGCGCTGGCGAGCCGTCAGGGAGCTTTCCTGTAAATGCAGCGAATCCTGCAGGTGTCAACCCCATCGCATCCGCTGGTAGAGGCCGCCCTGTGATTTTCGCAATCGCCGTCCGTATCCATCGCATGACTGTGTAGATTCCCAGTACGGAGCCGAGTGTCTGTCGTAGGTTGCCGAATTGCTCAGCGACTGAGACCATGGCTGTACAGATGTCAGTTCTGCTCGGTCGTAATTACCAGTCTATACTCACCGAAGAAGGAAGAATGTGTTGCCATGTACGTGCTCTGCAACATCTGCGCAAAGCCTCCAAATGCGCCGACAATGTTCTCGATCAGCTGGAATGTTGCTTGTGTGCTCTGGCTGAACGACTGCGTGAGACTCTGCGGGTTGTTCGGGTCGCCAGGCATGCCCATGCCGCCGTACATGCCGCCCATTCCCATCCCGTTCATGCCGCCGTACATGCCGCCGTATCCACCGCCGTACATTGAGCCCATTGAACCCATCGAGCCCATCGAGCCCATGCCTCCGAAACTCGAGTACGGCGAGTTGTAGCCGCCGCCATAGCTGCTGTAGGGCGAGGCGCCGTAGCCCCTGTTCATGTTGGAGTAGGTCGAAGCGTTTCTGTTTGCGACTGTGCCGAGCGAATCTGGTACGGATGGGAGTGGTGGAGGTGCACCCGCCGACGGTGCGGCTGGTGTTGTTGTGCTGGTACTCGACCCTGTGAGACCTGCCGCTCTGTTAGATGCGATCGGCGCAGGTAGAGTCTCCGCTGACTGACCAACCGAGGCACTAGTTGCGCCTCCACTTGTCTCCCATGGCTTGGGCGGCGACGGGGCAGACATGTCCAAGAATCTTTCTTTGTGGCACCGTCGTCCACAGGGCCGTTGTTGCGATGGGGTGCGCTGCTGATACCGTCGAGGTCGGATGTGGTGCCGACGTCAAAGGCTGGGAGATGCGGCTCCGGTCTGTCCAAGCGAGTTTGCGGGGTTCGCCGGGGTGCGTAGTGGTTGGTGGTGTGGTTCGGCGACCACTGTGAACGGAACCGCGCGCCGCAAGAAGAATCGAAGGGGTATCAAGAAGTGAATAGGGAGCGGCGTGAGTGTCGTGGGGAAGCGTGCGATGATGTGGTCGTGATCGCTCGGGATGCGGCAAGTCTTTCACAGACCATGGACCGACGGCAATCTTGCCTCGGTCTCTGGCACTGTCTTGGGCAAGCACATGCCGCGCGAGTCATCGCCACCCAACGCTTACACCACCCGCCTGCATCAATGCTCCGCGATTCGGAGGCTTTCTACAGATTGGGCGTTCTGTACAGCGCGATAACGAGTTGAACTAGGCCTCTGCTGTGTCTCGTCTGCATTCGTATAATGTTCAACCATCAACTTGACTCCGCAACGCACTACCCACCAGACAACGACTCATTCTCTAACTCAGGTACAAGTATATTCTAATACTACTTTACACACATGTGACAATCGCTGCAGACGTACTTACTTCCTCAGTCGCCTACAGGAAATAATGAGTGCACCCAACTGTTCGGATCGTAGGCTACTAGGCTGTCTATCTCATCCTCGGTCAATGCCTCTGGGAAGACGTAGTCTTCATTCAGCACCGTCGCAGTGATGTGTGGGTAGTGCCATACCACCGCAAACTTCAACGTTCTACCAACAGGCCTCTTGAAATAATTGGAATCGCCCCCTTCCAGGTTTCCTTGCCGGTGCAGGGTGCTCTTGGCCCTTTCCTCTCCATTGCCGAGGACTTCAAAGGCATCAAACTCTCCACATCCTGTCGACCAGCAAGAGCAAGGTATGTTGTTGCGATCGTTGCCGTACTGGAGAATGCGGGGAATGGCCGCGTTGAGAAACCACCATGCTGGTGCGTCGGAGATCAGACCTTGGTCCGTACCGCGGTTCTGATAGTGGTCCATTTGAAACTCGATGAAGAAGGCTTTGGAAGAGCCGGTCCAGCCGTCTACAAAATTGTCAGTGTCTCAGCTTGCGAGAGAACTAGCGGGGTTGGCACGCACAATGCGATGTAGCATTCGGTCTCCAGTATGGACAGTCGACGTCGCACTCTTTATCAGAGAAGACTGCAATCTCGTACTCAGACGTATCAAGCGCGCCAGTGAAGGGTTCGCTCTCGGATGCGACTCTGTTGCCAGCGGGAGTGACAAAGCTCAGTGAATTGCCAAATGCACTATTACCAGTCAGTGTGGAACCACGGTCTTGACAGAAGTGCATACTAGTCGAAAGTACCAGACTTCTGTGGATCTCCCAAGTTTGCAAGGAACGAGAACCCGGTTGCTTGAGCTGGTGCTGCGGAAGAGTAATACGCGATACGATCCCAAGCTGCAGCTCTTTTGCGAACTTCGGCTTTGTCTATAATTGGGGTAGAAGAATGCGCTGGCTCAGATCCCAACGTAGCCGTAGGATGACGCTCGAGGGCTTTGGTGATTATCGTAGAACTGCGACATGTACAATCGGAACTTGGTGCTGTGCCATCAAAGACTTCTGTCGTCGTGGGCCGCATGGTCGGCGTAGGAAGACACGGCAATGGGGGTCCAACATAAGTGGTATTTGACACGGCCGTTGAGATGTCGCTTGGCGTGCTTGTTCCGCAGTTCGTTACGAATACAGTTGAAGTAACCGTGGACAAAGAGCTGCAGTTGGTGGTGGTTGACCATGTCAGCTTCTCAAGTGGTGATGTTTGGTGTGTATCCTCAAAGCGGTGGGTGTCCGCCGTGTCATAGTGCCGTTGCTTCATTGCTCGTCGACGGTTGTAGAATGGTACAGTGCTTCGCCTTCGCATCTTGAAGGCTTCACTAGGTACTTGATACACGGCAAGCTGTGAGACGTTCATGGGGCCGCGAAGGTGCATCGACACCTATAGTCTGTCAACACCGTGCATCGAGCTGTGTGATAGACACAACCACCTCTCCAAACAGCGGCGTCAACGGCCCAGTGCCCGGATATCGAATTGTCTCGTGGCCGCATATTCCGGTACTAGGGTCCACGTAGGTGGTGCGGTTATATGCGCCTGGTTGGCTGATATTGTTGTACGTGATGGCCATGACTTCAGAACAGTACCAGTTTCCGTCTGACGCACGCTCAGCCGTGCCGCTACAGAGCTGGCCGGCAGTCTTGCCGCGTGCAAGAGTTAAAAGGGTTGCGAAAGATACGAGATGTTTCATAGTCGATGTGTGCTAAATGTGTTCGTAAAGCGATGTGGTACAGGGACAAGTGCGCAGGTGAGAGAACAGAGCGGTACTGGGTAAATGCTTTGAATTGTGGGCAAACGCGAAGTCTAGTGTTGGACCGCAACGCGTGGCGCTCGTATGAGATGCTTGAGCTTGAGGCAGTCGCATGGCAAAGGAAGAAAGAGCGTTGCCCCATTGTCGAGTACGTCGCGCTTGCCTTTGGAGCCTACAGCACATCACATCAAACGATAACCGAAACCACCTCAAGACTACAGCTTTCTGCTTCGTGAACTTTAACAGCAAGATGCACGACGCAAAGAACAGTGACCAAGGATCAGGACTCCGACTTGATAGATGCTATTGAGCAGTTAGCGCTTGTTCGTGCTTCAGGTGGAAGACAAGAATATGTGCCGTTGCAAGAGTATCAGAATTGTCGAGTTGAATGCATCGTCCTTAAAGGGACTGATATAAGAGGTGCCAGAAAGAGCATCGAGAAATCATCATTGTGAGAGGGGGAAATGGAAAGACGTCGAACGTACCTATACAACGGTGATGCTGTCATAGCCTATGCAAAGAGTGCGCCGTCCCAAATCAAAGACGACATCTCTACACTGCACCGCAAACTACGCATGTAGCAGTTAATGTGTGATGATGTTTGACTTGCGGAGTTGGAAGATTTTGTTGGAGAAGCGGCGCCGAAAGTCCGGGCATCCGTGCGCCTGTCCTGTTCAACTGCACCCCCGTCGACGCTAGCATAAGCGAATTTTCTCCGCCCACTCGACATTGCAACGAACTCTCGTGCCCTCAACTCGACTCCAGTACTAACTCCAGCCCCTCGTACAAATCCTCGAAAATGGGTCGTCTTCACAGCAACGGAAAGGGAATATCGGCTTCCGCCGTCCCCTACTCTCGCAACGCCCCCGCTTGGTTGAAGACCACTCCCGAGCAGGTCGTTGAGCAGATCGGCAAGCTCGCAAAGAAGGGTGCCACTCCCTCCCAGATTGGCGAGATCCTCCGTGACTCTCACGGCATTGCCCAGGTCAAGAGTAAGTTCTGCGCATTCCGAGCTTTGTTGCGCACGCGCTAATTCTGGACAGTTGTCACTGGTAACAAGATCCTCCGTATCTTGAAGTCAAACGGTACGGTTGCCTGCCCATGTTGAAGCGCAAGTCAACAACAGCTCTGCACGCGTGCATCTGTTGCGCTATATAAAACTGCCTCTGTTTAGTGCAAAGCTGACAGGGAGCTATTAGGCCTCGCCCCCGAGATCCCCGAGGACCTCTACATGCTTATCAAGAAGGCTGTTGCCGTCCGCAAGCACCTTTCCACCAACCGCAAGGACAGGGACTCCAAGTTGTACGTTGGCGATTATCCACGTGAAGAAGGAATTTGACTAACATAGCGCAGCCGCCTCATTCTCATCGAGTCCCGTATCCACCGTCTCTCCCGTTACTACAAGACCGTCGGTGCCCTCCCCCCTACCTGGAGGTACGAGAGCGCCACCGCCTCCACCCTCGTCGCATAAGCGCGTGTGGATGTAGTTCGAGTGGGCGTGGAAGTAGAAAATATCCAAACGGAGTTTCACGGGCATGGGATGCTTTACGGACTACCCATGAAAGGGAGCCTGGTCATGATCTGGAATGAATGAAAAGCATTACCTCAATTCAAACACATTCTCGTGCAATTCCTCTATTTTGAAAAGTGATGACGCAGATGCCGGGTATCTTTCTTGAGCTTTTGGACCTATGCGTGTCCACTCAGCACGTACGTAGTGGCTTTCGTCCCACAGCCTTTTGCTGTCTGTAGCATCCTTTTGTCACTACAGTATAGTCTCAGTGGTTCTGAAACTGCCTCATGTAGTGACAAGTCATTGTTGCCCCAACTCCACATGCGCCATCTCTATGCTTTCCGCTCGCTGCTTCTCCTAGCCCTCATCCCTCAATCTCAGCGCTCTTCATAGCCAGGAATTCACTCAAAAACTTCAGCGGCTTCTCCGGCTCGTTCATAGCCAAATGCTTCATCGCCTCCAGCAGGTGCGGTGTAACATGCTGGTTCAGATATACGCGTGTCGGGCTGCCGTGCGGTATCGGCTGCGTGGGCGCTTGCTGTGGCGCACTTGGATGCGGTGAGTTGCGCGACGAAGCTGGCGCTGCAGGCGCAGGTGTAGGTGTAGGTGCTGAGACGGGTGCTGGGGTGGGTGCTGGTTGCGCTTCTGGCAGAGGTGTTGTTTCGGGTTGTGGCTATTGGCGAGTTAGTAAGGAATGCTGATAGGAATTAAACGATGTACCTCTGGGTGGACTGGTATCTCTGTAGAGTCTGCCATTGCTACATCAACTACCTCAGCGGTAGAGGTGCCATTTGTGATTGGCGTGGGTTCTGTTTCTGGGACTTGTGGCGCCGCCTCGGGTGTTTGTTCGGCCATGGTGTGTTGCGACTGAAGGCTGTTTGACTGTGTTTGGCGCGTTTGTCGCGTGGCACAATGATATCCAGGTCGCTTTTCGTGATTTGCTGGTAATTGTGGTGTTTGTACTGGGGTAGACTGCGGTAGATGCGGTTCGCGCTAGTGGGCGGACGTGAACGCCCTGAAGCCCTTCAACCGCTCAGTCACGAACGCGTGGATGATGAGAGTCAGATGTGTAACCTCTAAAATAAAGCTATACACTGGATTCAGATCTCATTTAGTTTCGCATCATCCAAACAGTCTAAATTTAACTAGATTGCTCACCATGGCGGAACAGCTGCGAGCCATCAGCAAGCATCAGCTTCCAACGCTTACTTCTCGCACCCCTGCTGACCTCCGTGTGATCATGACACCAAACTAGGCAGAGTCGTGGCTGATTTGTCTTTGTTTGCTATACATAGAGTACCGCCTTGATATATGATATACATTGATTGCAAACAAAGGACTTGCAAACGGCGCACTTAGACATCTCATGAGCTGGATATGGTATAAAGAATCACACACAAGTCGTAATCCATACTGACAGCCTCTAAAACACCATGTGCTACTATCGACTATACGTCTTCCTACACTGCGGGCATTCGACGTCTTCAGATACGCCAGTCGGCTTTTGCAAAGATGCGAAGGACAGTCACATGGGGAAACAAAGCTCGCAGAGTCGAAGGGCGTCGACCATGTCAGTGATGTCGACCACTTCCAGCGTATACTCTAGGTCGGACAGTATGGAGGTCAAAGACGAAGAATCAAACCGGACGTTGGCTGCTGTGGAAGAGATGCACCCTTGCACAAAGGGTCGAATACATCCATTGCAGACGAGGCGACTAGAACGACTGTGCTCCATCTGCCAATACGATAGAGATAGCAGGCTAAGCGCTCTCGAGCATCTCAACGACGAGATCCATTTCGAGCCATGGCGCTGGCAGTTTAAATACCAAGGCGGGAGCACCTCAGTACGGCAAGATGCTGATGCATTATCGAAAGCAGCAAACTCGATTGGCAATGTGACTACGGGAAGTGGGTGGGACGTGGCGACAACATTGAATGGCTTCCTCACCGGTAGTCCAGGGTGGATGAAAGATTGGAAACGTCAAGAACATAACGTTGTGGGTTGAAGCGGTTGTCTGGTGTAAGCCAATCGCCATCAGCATGATTGATTATGGTCACGTGCAGATTAGCGCGCTTCGGCTTGCGGATCTCGAAGCTCAACCTCACAGCAAGCGCGACAACGTCCAGCTACTGCGGCCGCCAATTGACCGTTCCAACCCCCGCAAATCTCCTCGGAGCCCCTCGAAAACCTTCAGACCGACGCTGCACCGCGCTCCACCGCCGCAATGCCTACGCCGGAGTCCGCAATGTTCCTGGCCAAGAAGCCAAAGGTTGCGCCCACCTTCGAGGGTGTTGACTACGACGACAACGTTGCCTTGAAAGGTGCACAGGACGCCATCATCCGCGAGCAGTGGGTCCAGAGCATGATGGCAAGGCTAGTCAGAGAAGAGATGGGCAAGTGCTACCGAAGGGAGGGTGTCAACCACCTGGAGAAGTGTGGGCATCTGCGAGGTATGGCACCTTTTCGAGCCCACGAATGCGTCTGATGTTGCTCTGGTGCTCTTACCAGAGGGCGGTGGCCGCATTTTGGACCCTGAAGACCTACTGCGTGAAGTGCAATGTGGCTAACGAAGGCTTTAGAGCGCTACTTCGAGCTCCTGAAGAATGCCAAGGTCAAGGGATACCTGTTTGCACAGCAGAACTACAACGATATGCCTGCGTCGAAGCCGGCTGCCTAGATGATCAGAGCAGCGGCACCTGTGGAACTGAAAGCGAAGCAAGTGGAAAGTGGGGAAAGAGATATGTGCTACATCAACCGCAGCGCGAGCAACTGTGACGATATGGATCTAGGCGTTGGACAAGCAGTACTACCGGAGGGTCGCTCATGTCAATCTGCAGAAGCAGACATGTACATATACCTGGCAGACAAAGAGAGGATGAACATGCATTATTTGATTTGGTCTGAGACCAGTTACACCAAACCTCAGTTCAGGCGTCGTGTGCCAGCTGTCCAAACATTCTGCTATAAAGTATCTGCTAATAGTGCAAAGGGGTTATCGTGTGACTTTCGATGATTCCAAGCCAACATGATGCAGGCCAAGACTAGCGTCTCTGAACCCCACCAATGTTGGGGTACCTGCATCACATAACAACGTCTCACGCTCCCAAAGATGCCTTTTCCTTTCACATTACCGACCACTTCAAGTATATCCTTTACGGACTACTTCAACAGCAGCACGCACCCGTCGTTACCGAACTGCGCAACAACAGCGCGTGGCGTACTCCGCGATGTCCTGAAACGGCACAAGCGCATCCCTCCTTCCTCGCAAGCCTCGAACCTATCGACCGTACTATCCGCTCTCAACGACTATATCCCTTACTTATTCGCCTTGGATGCTGGGCTGAGTGGTACAGCTTGCGCAGGAGAAGAAATCGATTTAGTTCTGGTCAAGGAGCTGGAAGTCGAATGGCGCTCAACCCTTAGTACCTCGATACCCGGTCGCGAGTCAGCGCGGGTCAAGCTCAAAAGTCTGGAGAGCGAGCTCTGCTTTACCCTGTCGACACTAGCATACGTCTACAGCCTGCAAGCTCGAGCGCAACTGCACACTCTCTACAATGCTACGCTCCCGAGCCCCGAGCAGCGCTCAACGGCGATTGGAGCTGCCATGAAGCACTTTCTCGATGCGAACTCGGTTCACACATACTTGGTAAACAGGGCAGGCCAGTGGCATTCTCAGCCCGCGGTGATAGACATCTCGGCAGCTGTTATGGGCGCGCTGGCTGAGCTCACCATGGCGGAAGCTACACTAATCACAGTGCTGAAGGATGACCCCTACCCTGCTATTGTCATCGAGGACAGAAACAAAGACAGTAAGGATTGGATGTTCAGAAGTGTTGAGATACCCAAAGTGCGCGCACACCTTTTCGCCCGCTTGTGCCTCGCCTCTTCTGAACATGCAGCCAAAGCTCAAGCTATGCTCGGTCGGTCTTCGAAGGTCGGCGATGAGCTAATCAAGTACGTTGATGACTTGCGAAGAACCGCAAAAGGCAAGGCATGTCGTTTCCTAGCCTGCGATTCTGAAACCGGTGGGAAGACGGGTGAAGGTATTGCCTGGTTGCGCGGCGCGAAGAAAGAGTTAGGATTTGCGTCATTAGGTGCAGATCAAGAGAAGAAGTCGTTTGGATTCTCAAAGCTCAAAAAGGAATTCCAAGAGAAGAAGGAAGACCGAAAGATTGAGAAAGGTGAAGGGTGGGGTACCGATGCGGGGAAGTTTGAAGAAGGTCGCATAGTGGACATGCTACTAAAGAAGTGGGAGAAGATGAACGACACAGTGAGCACACTCGCCGTGATACCCAAATTTGCAGCTGATCCATGACAAACAGGTTGGTGTACAGCTTATTCCGCCGTCGGAGCCGCTGCTGGCAAGCATGCCTTCCGGCCGGGAGTATCATACAACGAAGATGTGGATCGTGCCTGCTCTCGACGAAGATTCCCTTGTCCGCATGAGGGCACCTCCTGATCCTAGTGAAGCATTCGAGGGCGAGGAGGACGACAGTGCAGACGAAGACCAGAGAACAGCCCCTGGAGCCTTCCCTGCACATCATGCTAGCACCAGCTATTATTGAGACAACCATCACCCTTGACAACTGCAACAGTTCTGCGTTCGAGTACCAAGACACGTTGCTTGTCCGTCGCAATCTCTAAGGCACAATTCCTGTCGGATGAGAGATGGTTGGTCTACAGACGCAGCAATTGTGACAATACCCCTCGACTGCTTGACGCCCTTCACGCTGTCACTACGGGTGACAAGCAAGTGACACAGAACTTGATACGTTCTATACAATCATGCACCTAGGTGGATATCGAATGCGGAGCCACGGGCAGGACCGTCGCAGAGGCATCTATTCCTCATTGAGCAGGTCCAGCCGTGCAGAACGAGATCAGCCTGGTAAAACATGCCTAGCTAGATACCGGAGGAACTCCGTATCAAGATAGCAAGAGTGTACACCAGAGAAATAGTAGACAATGGAGGCCGAGCCAGTCCTCACCACCAGAAGTCCTTCCCCTTGTCTTGAGTCTGTACTCCAGTTTGACTCAAGGGCTGCAGTTGGATCGCTTCTGGGCATTTGCTTGCATTGACGGGTGTAAGTTCCTTGTGACCCCGACGCACGATCTTCCCCACATCCACGCCCAGTGACGCTAGCGACCCCAATCAACTCTGATAAAGAGATAGGCACTTCGGCCGTGTGCGCTCGCCATTCGCTACTCAAACACTAACGCGGCAAGTCGACGCTGTACCCAGCACTACGGACAGATAGGCGTGCCCGCGTACCACTGTGACACGCTTCGCCATGCGCCTCTTGCGAGTAACGGCGGTTCACGTTCCCCGCTCGTGGCTTGTACGGCAAACTAGGGTCAAGATTGCAACGGACTAGATATAATGCCAACGTCCCTCGTTGTTTAACTGTGCAGCCCATCTGTTATTAACTACCCCATACCCGGCGACCGTTGTTGGTCCCCCGTTGTGTTCAGCCAGCCACCGACGCCGTTAGGTTTGCGAATGCACAGCTATGTTATCGATGCACAAGCGCGCCGTCGCCGACGAACCGGTCACGAGCGTCTTGCCTGGCGGTGATGTGCCGTATGATGCATCCAGAGAGTTCAACGCGGATGAAGAAGTGCTGGCGGCGTTAGGATACAAGAGTGAATTCAAGAGAGAGTTCAGTCTGTTTACGACCTTCTGCGTAAGTTTTGCAGTGCTTGGGCTGCTGCCGAGTTTTGCAAGTACCTTGTACTATGGCATGGGATATGCGGGAACTGCTGGTATGTGGAACTGCTCATCGAGCTGGGGTGATATGGATGGAGGACAAGAGTGGCATCGAGCTGACTTGATTAGGCATGACCTGGGGATGGATCGTAGCCATGATTGGGATCCAATGCGTGGCATGCAGTATGGCAGAGCTGTGTAGCTCCATGCCAACAAGTGGAGGACTGTACTATGCGTCTGCAGTTCTTGCACCCCCGGGCTGGGGACCGTTCGCTGCCTGGATCACAGGCTGGAGTAACTGGCTCTCTCAAGTCACAGCAGCGCCGTCCGGTCAGTATCTTCCCCCTCAGGTTATCATGTCGAGACAGCAGACTAACCGTACAAAAGTCAATTACGGCATCTCTGCCATGATCCTCGCTGCAGCCTCCATTCGCGACCCGACCTACGTCCCAACAAACTACCAGACCTTCCTTCTGACAGTCTTTATCATGATTCTGCACGCCATCATGTCTTCTCTCCCAACTCGATGGCTCGCACAAATCAACTCCGGTGGTTCCACATTCAACTTCGTTGCCCTCATCGTCGTCATCATCTTGATCCCGGCTGGCACCGACCGCGAAGACCGCGGCCTCCCCAAGTTCACACCCTCCCGCGAAGTCTGGGGCACCATCTACGAAGGCACATCATTCCCACCGGGTATCTCCGTACTGATGAGCTTCATCGGTGTGATATGGACCATGAGTGGCTACGACAGCCCCTTCCATCTCGCAGAAGAGTGCTCGAATGCAAACCTCGCCGCGCCTCGCGCCATCGTGCTTACCTCGGCAACCGGCGGAATCTTCGGATGGTTCCTGCAGCTTGTGGTCGCGTACACGGTCGTTGACATCGACACGGTGTTGACCTCGGACTTGGGCCAGCCTTTCGCTGCGTATCTGATGCAGTGCATGAGCGAGAAGATGACGCTCGCCATTCTCGCACTGACTATTATCGCGGGATTCTCAATGGGCCAGGGGTGCATGATCGCTGCGAGTCGAGTCACTTTTGCATATGCCCGAGATGACTGCTTCCCGTTCAGCAACGTCTGGAGACAGGTCAACAAGCACACGCAGACACCGGTCAATGCTGTGTGGCTCAACTGCGCAGTTGGCATTGCTTGTCTGCTACTCATCTTTGGAGGCGAGCTTGCGATTGGTGCCTTGTTTTCAATTGGCGCAATAGCAGCTTTTGTGTAAGTTCTGACATGCCTACATCAGACATACCCATGCTAACACAGCCAGTGCATTCACAACCCCAATCTTCATCCGCGTCTTCTTCGTCGGCAACCGTTTCCGCCCAGGCCCATGGAACCTCGGACGCCTCTCGATCCCCACGGGCACCGTCGCGTCCGCATTCGTCATCCTAATGGTGCCCATTCTCTGCTTCCCCAGCACCACAGGCGCAGACCTGACCGTCGACGTGATGAACTGGACCGTCGTTGTGTACGGCGTGCCCATGTTGCTGGTGTGCATATGGTGGGTTGTGTCGGCGCGCAAGTGGTTCAAGGGGCCGAAGGTCAACATCGCACACATGATGCACGGCGAGGACCATGAGATTCTTGAAGGCCAGAATGTGCAGCGGTCGATTACTTCTGAGTCGGGCAATGGGGTGCCGGAGAAGCTCCAGAAAGTTGCGTCTCCATCATGACATGGGCATGTGTATATCCGACTTGTGTAGATAGTAGCTGTGAACGAATAAGTTTCTTGAAGATATGCTTCAATCGGCAACATCGAACTGAAATAAAGTGGATCACGCTCGGACATCAAAAGCGAATCACTATTGGGCGCACTGGATTCGATGTATCTAGTCTTAGAAGCAAGCAGCGGTAGCCAGCAGGTCAGGACCAAATTGAAAACTAGTATATAATCTAAATTATTTGAGTTTCCCCCACCGATCACATCTCTTCCCAGCTCAAAGTTGGATATCTTCGATAGTATAGTGGTCAGTATTTCTGCTTGTCATCCCCAGGACAGCTCGCAGGAGGCCGGGGTTCGATTCCCCGTCGGAGAGATACGATATTTTTGCCCTCGCCACCGTCTTGCCCTGCGTTAAGATGAGGCTGAGCATCATGTTTTAGCCGGTCTTTCTCTTTTACAATCTCCCTGCTTGCTGTACGAATGGCCGAGCTGGAGCCTATATGCGAATTACAAGTAGAGACTTCAAACACTTGAATTGAACACCACGCGTTTTCATCTTCGCTGACGGTACACAATGCCGTTTGCAGGTCATCTTTCCTCTCGCTACCTTCGATGCAAGTCATAGATGGCGTTTCCCAGGCAAAGCAAGCAAGTGTGAATCGCAGTATTCTCCAAACTCCCAACGACTAATCCCCAGCTCCCGCTCCCAAAACCCAGAAGCCACGTAAAAAGAGGACTCAGCAAATCTTACGTACCTCCCATTTCCAATAACGGATTTGACTCGTATGTAGTCACGCGTGGTTTTTTCTCTCTGGTCGGGTGGGAAGTGGGTAAACGTACTGTTGAGTCAAGTAAAGTGAATGCTTTTCTTGAGGAGAGGACGCGTGGAGAGTCTAGCTGTGATCTTGTTTTCTTGTTCTTTGAAGAAGCGTGCAGGTCTGGGGGTTGGCATTGGAAACGGGGTACAAGGGGGTGTGCTCGCTTGCTAATTTCCAGTGTGTGAGGTCAAGGTCAACGAGACGTGCCAGCGCCACGCATTTTGTGTGTTAGTTAGGTGACAGCCACACGCGGGACGGGACGTCTTACTGCGAGTACGAGATAGGTGGAAAGTGGAATGTCTAAAGATATATTGATAAGGTATTGCTATTCATCTCGGCTACGAACGAGGAACGCCTTCGCTATGCATACTGCCCATTCACCGTCTTCTAGTCTCTACTGTCCACACCGCATGAATCCAACACGCACGCCACACACGAATCAGTTACGCGGCGCTCAAATCCAACCCGGCCTTCTCCAGCCCGTCGCGAAACGCATCTTTGACATCGGCACTCTCCCCCACCGTCTTCATCTGCTGCAGCAACATGGCCTCGACGGCATTGATACCCGCCTCCTCCGCCTTGCTGATAGCGGGGGTCGCCGTCCCGGTGTCAGTGCCCTTTTTCTTCGGCTTGTTGGTGCCAGAGTCATCCTGTTCCTCGCCCTGCACCATCTTGTCGAGTTCGAGTTTGCTGACGCCGAGGGCGTAGATTTGCTCCTCGACTGTGTCCTTTGTGACGAGGCGGACGACTTCGACTTCGCGCGTCTGGCCGACGCGATGGGCGCGGTTCTCGGCTTGGATGTCGTCTTGCGGGTTGAAGCTGCTGTCGAAGATGACGACTTTGTTGGCGCACGCCAAGTTGATGCCTGCGCCGCCGGATTTAGTGGAGAGCATGAATACGGGGATGCTGGTGTCTGTGTGGAATACGTCCATCAGGCCCTGGCGTTCGGCAATTGGGGTCGAGCCGTCCATGCGCATGAACGGGATGTCGTGGTCGTCGAACACCCACCCCAGGATGTCCATGACACTGGTGAACTGTGAGAACACCAGCGCTCGGTCGCCGTTCGCTTTGTACTTTTTCAGCAGCTCAAGCAGGACCTGGACCTTGCCGCTGTCCATCCACTCGCGGTCTTTCAGCTCAAACTTCTTCAGCGCGGAGGGGTATTTGAGAGCCAGGTGATGGCATTGGTAGTCCTGGTAGAGTTGCAGCTCCTCGAAGATGATATCTGGGTTGGACTCCGCAAACGTCTCTTCGCGTAAGCATGCCTTGGACATTTTGCGAATCTTGTCGTCAGTATACCGGTGGCGGAAGAGGAGCGGGTGGATAGCTGCTTGTCGCAGCTTCATCATGACATTTGCATGATCCTTGACAGGAAGACCAGCGGCGCGGTCAAGGAGAATCTTGCGCTGTTTCTGCAGTTGCTCGTTGTAGAGTGTCTTTTGCGTATCTGTAAGGTCGCAGTATTCCACACGGCAGGTCTTCTTGGGAAGATGCTTCAGCACCTGAGCCTTCTTGCGGCGCAGGATGAAAGGCGTCAGCATAGTTCGTGCGCGCTGGACACGTTGTGCCGAAAGCAGGGTGCTGTGGGAGTCGCTCTCAGTGACCTTGGCCTTGTGCTTGAACAGGATCTGCAACATCTCCTGCACGCTGTCGTCCTGCTTGTCGTAGAAGACGTCCGGCATCAGGAATCCCAGAATGGACATCAACTCCTGCAGACTGTTCTGCAGCGGTGTGCCTGTTAGCAGAATCCGGCACTTCGGTGTTATCCTCATCAGGCTCTTGTAACGCGCAGTGTTCGCGTTCTTCAAAACGTGACCCTCGTCGAAGATGCATATCTGCGGCTTGCACTTGCGCAAGAAAGCATTGTCTTCTTTTCGGTATGCCAGATCATAAGTGGTGATGATGACGTCGCAGTTCCCAGTCTCGATGTTGTCCCGGATTGTGTCCTGGGACTCGAAACGCTCAGCTTGGGAGCCGTAGTACGGAGTAAAATTGACTTTGCTCGAGAAGCGCTCAAACTCACGACACCAATTCTCCAACGTCGATCCGGGCACGATGATGAGCGTTGGCCGCCCCTCTCCTTGCTCTTTGAGGTGCGACAAGAATGCGATGACCTGACAAGTCTTGCCCAGACCCATGTCGTCAGCTAATATGCCCGAGATGCCGCTCTGCCAGAGCAGGTTCAGCCAATTCAGGCCGACGACCTGGTAGTCCTTCAACTCTATGTCGTTGTTCATGATAGCCGGCTGCTTCAGAAGCTTCATCTTGCTGCTGGTCTTACGAAGATCGCCGCTCTCAGTGTCGCTGCCATGGCCGCTCTTTGGTGTGTGATATCCTGAATCGCGGGTTGAACTGGTGTCACTACTGTCATCCAAAGTGACTGCATCGACCTCGCCATCTGTTGACGCGCCGAAGATGTTGATGCCCCAGCGAGCCATGCCAGCCACCATTGGCTTGCCGAGGCTCTCGCACTGTTTCACGACCGAGTCGATAGTCGAGTACGCGTCCCACATGTCTTCAGCGGACTCGACAAGTCGGGCTCCGAATGTAATCCTCGGTTTCCTCGCCTTCTTCTTCGCCTTCTCCTGCTCTTGCGCTGCTTTCGCATCCACATGGATATTGCGAATTGCATCAAGCGACTTGAAAGGCCGCTGCTCCAGCAGCTTGCTGATGTCCTCTTCTTTGTGACCGGACAGATCAACCATCGCTTCGACGGAACAGGTGTTGAAGAAGTCGACCAGACTCGATTCGCTGAACTTGTGCTCCCTGTCGGAGTTGGCTCCAGCGTCCGAGTCGTTGTCCGAGATAGCAATGATCCCCTCGTCTTCATCATCCGATACCACGACAGGCGCGGTCGCTTGCGGCTTCACTTCCTTGGTCTGCGGTCGCGGCGGCGTCATAGCATCTTCGTCGCTGTCAGGATCGGGCTTGCGCCGCCCACGAATCAGCCTCCGCTTCTTGGGCTGTTCAACGTCTGTCGTCGCCGGGCTCGCAGTCGCACTCGGTGTGCTGTAAGACGGAGCCTGCTTCGAGTACTTGTCCATGAGCGACTTGACAGGAGCTTTCAGCCCACGCTGTGCCGTCTTCTTCGGCTCCGCGATGCTGGTGCTGCGCTGGGCCACCCCGATCTTCGGCGACTTGAGCAGCTCATCGTCCGAGTCCTGCTCAGCGAGATAAGCAGAAGCGTCCTCGAAGTGGCCCTTTTTGTCGACAATGGCCTTGTACAGCACGCTCAAGGGCTTGTTGGAGAAGACGACCTGGAGCCGCTGTGTCTTCCTTCTCAGGTCAAAGTCCGGAATGTCCTTCAATTGCAGATCATCGTCACCGGTCAAATCCACATCTACCGGCACAGCACGGCTCGGTCCACCCTGTCGAGGCAGAGGCTTCGCCTTTTTAGACGGCGGACTCTGGCTCTGCGTGACTTCATCGACACCGCGCTTTCGCGACGCCTGTTGCACGATCTTGTACGCATAGCCCGAAAGATCCCAGCTCGGTTTCGGCGGTGTCTCTTCAACCTTGGACGCGCGACTGCCCATCTCCACCTTGCTGAGCGGGATGTTCGATCTGAACGACGACTCGTCCTCGTCCGGGTCGCGCTCGACAGGCGCATCGTCTGAAGTCAGGTCGAACACAGGCTTGCGCACGGCTTGCGGGGGAAAGAAGCCAGTGCCCGGTGGAGCCATTGGGTTGAAGCCGTACGGACGCTGTGTCTGTGTGTGCGTCTGCGACTGTGCGGCTGGCGAGGAGAAACGTTCTAAACCGGGCGACGAACGCGGAACCTGCAATTGCGGCGACATTCCGAGATCGATTGGCAGCATGCGGTTCGCTTTGGGCGTGAGCAGTTGCGTGGGCTGCGTGACATCGGACGTAAAGTATGGCGAGCGGGCGGGCATGGGCTGTGTAGGCTGCGTGACGTAGGTGCCCTGCTTGTCTGGACTGCTGGAGCGCGTTCGGTGCGCGGCGGGCGGAGGAGAGGAAGACATGATAGGGTCGTCCGGGTACATGCTGGGTGAGCGTCGACGGGAGGTAGCGTTGAGGTTGTGGGAGACTTCGCCGCCGCGATCGACAGGCGCGCTGGAATCCGCAACAAAAGTCACCAGCAGGAGAAGTGCAGTGAAAACAAAGCGCCAGACGTATCAGCCATGCAGCTTGTGAAAGGAGCCCGCCACAAAGCGTGAAAGAAGCACAGGCACACGGCAGGAACCCAAAAAAGTTGGTTTCGTTGTTGAACCCCAGACGCGCTTTTCGACGGGGCGCGCGTTAAGTGCTGGTCAGTGCACGCCCATTACGTTGATGGCTCCAGCGGCGTGCAAGGCCTCCACGTGAAGTCCAACACCCCGAATCCCATACATCACCCACACAACATGACGACGCGAAGAATTGTAAACGACGAGAAGACGAGCCTGGACTACGATGGCAAGGGTGCGCCGGAGCCGTCCAACACCTCGCCTGCCGTTCCTACGTGAGTGCCTTCTTTCTGTCTGATGGCATTACTATGTGTATTCTCAAAAACAAATCCCGTCGTTATATACCACAAATATTCATTAGTATAGAGTACTGATCCAACACCCCAGCTCCGTAATCTTCAAACTAATGTCCTTTACATTCGCCATGATCACATTACCCATCGGCACCTACTTCTTCACAAACGCCTACGTCTTCAAGGGTACGTCTTGATTCCTCCCCAACAACCTCTCCTCTCCCAACAACACTCCAAGAGCTTGATCGCAGTGCAATTCTAACGCCACCAGGCAACGCGACCTACGCCGGCGGCCTCGCAGCCCTAATGGCGAATGTAGTGCTGATCGGGTACGTGGTGATGGCCTTCATGGACGATCAGGCCGAGCTAGTGGAAGAGGCGGAGAAGGCGAAGAAGACGTCGTAGTTGTTGTTCGATCAAGTAGGTTGTGCCGATAGGACAAAAAGACATGATGAATGAGTGGGGGAGACGATAGATATCACGACGAGAGAAGAAATCCAGGCCAATTTAACAATAACACGCTGCATTACAAATTACTACATAGCTGTTGCACATGCCAAAATGCAGATGCAAGAATCTCCTGTAGCCTGCGCGAACGCCTAAGGAGTGACTCTTGATTTCCCTTTCCCTCCATCCCAATCCCATCCCAATCCTATCCCATGTATGCGCCAAAAACTCCATCGTATACCCATACCCAATACTAGCGATCGTGGCTAGGAATGCTTTTGGCTCCCCAGCTGTGACCCGTGTTGGGAGGTGCTCTTCTCCCCAAATGCAAGGAAGAAAGTGGTATATGGTCATAAGAATTCGTCCACCACATACTCGCTGCGTCGTCTTTCTCCACCAACGCGCCGCTCTCGTGCAGAACCTAGTCCTTGCTGAAGCGCCTCTTGAACCAACTCTTCCTCTTGTCCTCGCCCCCTGCGCTCTCCTTTCGCAGAACGCTCGGTCGGCCCGCCGCCTCCGCACCGCCCTCTCCACCGCCGAGTTTGATCGGCACTCTGGGTGGCACAGTCTTTGCTGCATGTGGAGGTGGTGGTGGTGCGCCGCCAAACTGCTGTGGTTGTTGATTCGGGGGATGCCCTCCGCCCTGCTGCTGTCCATACGCCTCTCTGGTGGGGCCGGCGTAGCCGTTGTTGCCATACTGCTCGCCCATGTCGCCCTGGGGCGGGCGGACAGGCAAGGAGCGCTCAATGGACGAGTTCTCGCTGCTGGGATCGGTACCGTAGGCGCCATCGCTGTGGCTGCCGTTGGAGCCGTTGGTGTGCACCGTGTCGCGGCTCTGCTGGTAGCCATTGGGCGGCGTGTGGTTGTACACGTTCTGTCCGTTGCTCATGCGGCCGCCCTGGCTTCCCCACCCAGGATCAGACTGCATGCGGTTTCCGTAGCGGACGCGTGGAGGGCCGCCGACTGGGCCGCCCTGGCCGTAGCCGTTGTCGTACGAGTCGCGGGGAGGGCGGCCGAACTGCTGGCTGCCATAGTGACTGTTGGAGGAGTAGCGGTGGGCGTCTGGGCCGCCGCCGTAGTACGAGGATCTGCGAGAGGCGCCGCCGTAGTTGGACATGACGTCGGTCTGGTCAGAGCGCATCTGCGAGGCGCGGCGGCGGTACTCGCCATCGATGGCGGCTTCAAAGGAGCGGATGGTGTCGAGCGGACGCTCCCAGCGAGAGCGGGTGGGGTTGGAGAAATCGGGTTCAGCTGGTGTTGTTAGCTATGTCATGTTTGTGTAGAGTGGTGCATGGAGGGACTCACCAATCAGGTTGCCATCAGAATCGGTGTGCTGGAAAGAACGAAGGGACTGGAGCGTGGGCTTCTCGAGCGCGGCGGCGACTGGGCGTGGTTAGTGTACGTTCACGTTGTTCACGTCGTTGAAAAATGTCTGTACGTACTGGGCTGGGCCTCGTTCATGGCGGCGTTGGGATTCGCCTTTGTGCTGGGGTCGTAGTGGGTCTTGCGGCGTTCGCTGTCGCTCTCCTTGCGTGTGTGCTTGCTCTTGGGGCTGGCAGTTGCGTTGGAGTTGTCTGCAGAGCCGTGGCTGCGAAAACTAAAACCCGTGCTTGCGCGCGCACGCCCTTGCTCAGGCCTGACGTGCTGCGAATCCATCGTGGCCGACATGTCCCCGTTTATTTCGTGGGCCAGCTATGGCTGCAGTGTGGCTGGTGGGCGGGTAGAGCGGAGCCAAGCTGCGACCGTCTGCAATCGGGTGGAGTGCGGCGTGGTGTTGGGGTGCGGTGTGGGCTGTGCGTGGGGATCCGCTGAGATAACAGGCAATTGTAGAGCGAGTGGTGCGACGGCCGTGTTTCGCGCGGTGTGAGATGATGATAGCGATGGGCAATGGGCGACGATTAGTAGGTGGGAGCGAGTGCAGTGCAGTGCGGCGAGGACGGATGGAGCGGAAGAGCGCGAGTGAGCGACGGCGGCGTTATTATGATCGAGTCGACTACCGGTACCATGTACGCCAGAGGCCGCGCAATGGTGAATGTTGAGCCCGGCTGGACTGCGTAATCGAGCGGTACGACGGAATGGTGGAGCGCCGTCGAGGCCGTGGAGCCAATGGCCAGCTGGAGGATCGCCCGCAGGCTTCTGAAACGCTGTGACACTGCCTCACACGTCAGGGAGCAGTGATCGTCTCCAACAGCGCAAAGCAACGTGCGTGTCTGACAGTGATGGTTTCTGATTCTTTGCACAGAGCAGCAGTCGACGTCGCCTTATTGAGCATCCACCGACTATTATTGAACATGATTGTGCGCACGCAAACAAGCCTCCATTCCTCGCCACCCTCCCTCCGCTACAATGCCTGGCGCATCCGCTTGCATCCCAAAAAAGAAAAGCCCGTCGTTCTTGGACGTGCCCAGCCACAATACACGTTCATTGTCCAACGCCAGCCTCCATGGCAACCACCCGTGACCACCACGTAGCCGAACCCGCCATTTTCTGCCGTGCATCGAGCAGTCTACAGCCTGCCAGCGAACAGCCTCTCCACAGCGCACTGCAGCCACGAGCTAACCCTGTCGTGATTCACGCTGCACTCTCAGCACAGAACAGCACATAGCACACCCCCAACCCCAGCCAGACGAAGAAAACCCACGCACCACAACCACGTGACGCCTCTTACACAACCTCCCACCCCATCCCAATCTGCAACCCAATCTACACAAAGCGTGCGCGGCAGTGGAGTCCCTCGTCACCACCATCCCCGCCGTTACAGCGCGCGTCAACGCAGTGGAGTCTGGCTCGTGGCCGCTCGGCTTCAGAATTGTGGAGTGTGGGATGGCATGGCATGGCATGGGATGATCTGCCATGCCATCTCTTACTATTTATGGTTGTGATTATGTATGCTAACGCGGTGCTTGTGCGGTGCTTGTATTGTATTGTATGGTAGTGTAGTGTAATCTATCTCTACTACATGTGTTGCGTGCGTCGAGTCTAGAATGGTGGTGATGCTTATTGTTATCCTGATCCCTGCCTGCTTTTTGGGGATTCTCGTCTAGCATCCAGGCTAGCCTAATAACGCAGGACGATTACACTTGTTCAGCATGTAGACACACATTCTGGTGAATGCAAGTGTGTGGATCATTTCGACTACCTCCAGCACAAAACTCCAATAGCTAGTATGCGGTATATCATCACATTTTAATCCCCACCCCATCACCTCCCACCTCCATGCAAACCACCCCTCTAAGAATGCGTGGGCATAGCAACCTCCGCCTTGGTCGCAATCGCATCCTCGCTGCTCCAGAAACTCGTCACCGTCTTGACCTGCGTGTAGAACTGCAGTCCAGGCTTCCCGTAGAAGGTGTTGGCGCCGCCGCCGGCAATCGACTTCTTGTTGCCGGTGAAGGAGAACATGGGGAGCTACACACTGTTAGCCACCGTGCGCTTATGCTGTTGGAAGGGTTGTGTTGACTTACTGCTACGGGGATGGGCACGTTGAGACCGATCTGGCCCGCCTCGATCTCGCGCTGGAACCTGGCGGCTGTTGCGCCGGAACGTGTGAAGATGGCGGCGCCGTTGCCGTACTCGTTTGCGTTGATCGTCTCAATTGCCTCGTCGATCGTCTCGGCGTTCATGCAGAGGAGTACCGGTCCGAAGATCTCCTCCGTGTAGCACTTCATGTGCGGCTTGACGTTGGTAATCACTGTGGGACCAACCCAGTTGCCGTTGGGGTACTTGCCCGACGACGGCTTCTGGCCACGGCCGTCGAGGACGATTGTCGCACCCTCCTCCTCGGCGCTGGCGATCAGCTCTTCGATGCGCTTCTTCGACTCGGGCGTGACGACGGGACCAACATCGGTGTCCTTCTCGAAGCCACCATCCAGCTTGAGGGCCTTTGCGCGCTCGGCGATCTCCGATACCCACTCCTTGGTCTCGCCGACCAGGACAAGGGTGCTGAGGGCCATGCATCGCTGACCGGCAGCGCCAAAGGCAGCACCGGAGATGGCGTTGATGGCGTGGTTCTTGTTGGCGTCAGGAAGGACAGCAGCGTGGTTCTTAGCTCCCAGGTTGGCCTGGACACGCTTTCCGTTGGCGGAACCGCGCGAGAAGATGTACTCTCCAGCCTTGTTGGAGCCGACGAAGCTGATAGCCTTGATGCGCGGCTCGTCGATGATGAAGTCCACCGTCCTGACCGAGCCGTGGATGATGTTGATGACACCGGCAGGGAAGCCAGCCTGCTCAGCCAGCTCTGCGAGAATCATGCACGCACCAGGATCGCGCTCAGAGGGCTTGATGATGACAGTGTTACCAGTGACGGCGGCGATTGGGATGGTCCAGAGGGGAATCATGGCAGGGAAGTCTGGGTGGTGAGTTAGTCTATGCAGCTGTCGAGCTCAGTGGGCACTTACTGGAAGGGCAGATGGCAGCCACGATACCCAATGGCTCCCTGTAGCTGCGAGTCTCCATGTCCTTTGCAACCTCGAGCAGATCACCAGTCATTTGGGTCGTAATACCGCAGGCAGTCTCGACGACCTGCAGGCCACGGAGCACATCACCCTTGGCGTCGGCAAGCGTCTTACCCTGCTCGAGTGTGATGCTGGCAGCCAGCCTGTCCCAGTTCTGACGGATGAGGTTGGCGTACTTGAACATGACCTGCTGCCTGTGGAGCAAGCTAGTCGCCCTCCAGGGCGGGAACGCCTTCTCAGCGCTGTCGACGGCGGCCGTGAGCTCCTCGTCGGTGCTCTGGGGCACTCTTGTCACCAGGTTGTTGGTGGCCGGGTCGTGCAGGTCGATCCATTTTGTTGTTTTGGACGCCACAAACTTGTTCTCGATGAAGTTGGGTGTGTCCTCGGGCGACTGGATCTGCTCGTGGGTCACTGTGTAGCCTTGTGCTGGTGCAACGCCCACAGGCTTCAGGTGCTGCGCTGTGGCGTGTAACCGCCGGGCAGCGACCTTGTTGTAGTTCACCGGCGACGACATTCTCGTACACAGAGGTGCTGCGCGGGGGAGGGAGGAGCGAGCGGTGAGCGCCGATATGCGTGCGATAGCTCGACGGGATGCCATGTTTCCGCTAAATCGACAGAGGTAACTGGAGCTCAATTGACCGCCGAAAAAAGGACCCAGTGACTTTTAGGAGGTTCGGAGTAGACAAGTGACCACGAAGCAAAAAGGCTGTTCGCGGCTTTGAAGAGGAGGCCACTCCGGCTTACCCTGCGTATACCGACGGGTTGGCGTGGAGCTCTCCCCGCTTCCGAGGTTCAATGAGAGCTCTCCTCCGCACCTTGGTTCGGCGCCCGGCGATAAGATACCTACACGCTTCAAACGCCATACTCAATTGGGGTCACCATTCCGAACACGGAGCTTGCTGGTTTCCCTGCGGCAAACATCCACGAAGAACACAATGGCGAATACATGATGAACAGCGGCAAACACAGCGATAAACACATGGCAAACACAGCAGTGGCAAACGCTCTTTGGAGATGAAATGTTCCGAACTGATTCATTGTCTCATTCGCAAGACAGCGGCTATAATACACGACTTTTCATCCGAACGATATATAACTTTGCCAATTCAAACACGACCGCTATTGCGATATCAACTGCCTCCTAGACA
Source organism: Phoma sp. RAV-16-625 (assembly GCA_004335185.1). Taxonomy (NCBI): domain Eukaryota; kingdom Fungi; phylum Ascomycota; class Dothideomycetes; order Pleosporales; family Didymellaceae; genus Phoma; species Phoma sp. RAV-16-625. The sequence continues at coordinate 15,268 of SAUA01000192.1, read as the reverse complement.
CTCGAGTCTGGGGCTAAACGCTGCAAATCAAAATCTTCTCTTCTTCCCCATGCCGCCTGCTGACAACGTCAACTCGCCACCTCCATCTACTGGGCAGATGAGCGTGTCTGGCGCTTGTTGAGCTCAGCCTGTACCTTCTCGGAGCCAGTCGCAACTGCCTCAGCAGCCTTGTCCTTGGCGTCGACGGCGGTCTTCTTGGCCTTGTCGGCCTGAGCCTTGAGCTGCTCCTTGGAGGGAGCGGCACTGGAGCCAGCGAAGAGGGAGACGATGAGAACAAGGAAGGTGACGGCAAGGGCGGCCAAACCACCAGCGACCTCAGGGACAAACTTGACAGCCTCAACGGGGTCACGCTTGGCGATCTCGATGAAGAGGTTGAGCTTCTCCTTGATGTAAAGGGCTGGGTCGTCCTTGAAGACAAGGTCAGAGGGCGACTTGGGCGACTCCTTGGGCTTAGGGGCGGTGGCCTCTTCCTCGGCCTTCTCGGCGGCGTTCTTGGGGACGAACGTCTCCTCCTCGAGCTTCTTGGCATCCTCGATGGAGTGACCGATGTAGATGTTGTCGAAGAGAATGTCGTTCTGCATGGACCAGAGCTCAATACCGACAGCGCCAATGGGCTCGAAGTTGGCAGGGGTCTTGTCCTCGTAGTAGTTGGGGTTGGCGATCTTGCGGGGAGCCCAGACACCCTTGTAAAGCGGGTTGTCGATGAAAGGAGCGGTCCACTTGCCCTTGTAGGCGGGGTTCTTGATCATCGGGGGCGACCACTTGCCGCAGCCAGAGACCTCGTCGCACTTGGGGTTGGGGACGGTAGGGGCGATCCAGTCACCATCCTCCTCGTCATCCCAGTCCTCGGGCTTCACGGCCTCAGGGTCGGGGATGGTGGTGGGCTCGTCCTCGAGCCAGTCCTCGGGCTTCTCAGCTGTCTCGTCGACAATCTCGAAGGGCGCGTCCTCATCCCAGTCCTCAGGCTTGGTGGCCTCGGGGTCAGCGATGCGGGCCTCGTCGACCCAGTCCTCGGGCTTCTTGTCCTCGGCGTCGTCAATCTCGGCCTCGGGGTTGACCGCGGGGGTGAAGTCCTCGAGGAGGGTACCGTTGCGGGTGGACTCGCCATCGATCTTGATCTCGAAGCTCTGGTCGGGCTTGACGATCAAAGTGTAGAGGGTGGAGGTCTTGACGATGCGGGCCATCGGGGGGTTCTTGAGGTGCTTCTCCTCGTACTCGCCCGTCTTGGGGTTCTTGTGCTTGAAGATGAAGTGGACCTGCGGTCGTTAGCTTGGAGAGGTGTGGTTGAAGGGGAGCGTCGTACCTTGTTGGTAGCACCGCACTTGTCGGGACCGAACATGATCACGTAGGGGGAGGCGTTGGAGAACTCCTCAGCGTGGAGAGCTGCGTTGTCCTGGAGAAGCTTCAAGTAAGCACCACCGCACTCGAGGCCATCTGTAGGCGTGTTAGTCGACCATGGACTGAAGAATCGTGACAGGCAACTTACTCTGAAGCTTGACTTCGTACTGAACAACCAGCGTGTTGTCCTTGTTGTCGACAGCCTTGGGGAACTTGGCCGAGATGGCGTGGTGGGCAGCCTTGTCCTTGACAACGAGACCCTTGTCGCCCTCAACGCCCTTCAGGACGGTGGGCTCCTCGACAGACCAGGTGCCAACGTACGCCCACTCCTCATCGTCGGCCTTGACGTCCTTCTTTGCGTGCGAGGGCTTCCATCGGCTCTCCCAGTCGTCTGTGAACTGCTCCAGGAAAGGGGCCTTGAGTGCGGTAGGCTGTCACGGGAGTTAGCATGCAACATCGACTTAACATACAGCGAACCACGTACAGTGAAGGTCGGCTTTGCAACCACTGTTGACGACGACGACTCGGCGGCGGGCTCCTCAGCGCGCACAACGGCAGCGGCGAGCGCAGCGGTAGCTCCAATTGAGAAACGCATGGTGATTGCCTGCTGTCGGGGAAGGGCAGAGGTCTTAGGTGGGGAGTTCGGAGGTAGGTTGGGTGGTGGAAGAGGCGCAAGCCGGGGCGCGACGATTGATAAATAGTCGCGGGAGGGAGCTGCGAACGTGAACGTGTCAACTTTGATATGGGGCTCTCGCCTCTGATTGGCTGGTACCCCTGCTCTCGAGCTTCGCGGACACTTCGAGAAGAGCGAACACTTGGCCTCTCACTTTCACGATGGTTTCGGATAAAAGAAGCATGGAATTATACATTGATGGCTTCACCCAGTGTTTCCAGAGTTCTGTCCCTTCGTCCAGATTGTATGGCACTCACTCCAGTCGCAGCCTCCTTGCAGCAACCCTCGCCCCACCACGAGCTCGTTGGCGCTAGTGTTCGCTAGGCTGGCAGCTCGCCTTTGTCTACTAAAGACAACAGGTAACGACACCTCCCTCAATGTGAGACAGCGCCAGTCCTCGCCTATCCACAATGTCGCTCCAAGGTCGTGTTCGGTACAGATTCGTAACGACCAATGCCCCACGTGACACGGCGTGCTTGTGGAACTCTCCGCATCTCCACACGGCGGAGCTGGGGTAATCTTATGCATGGTGCAATACAGTTTATCGTGCCGTGACCGAGTCGAGCCACGCGCCGATGCACTCCGCACAAGGCGTATGTCAGCTGTCGTCCCATGAACCAGACTCTTGCAAGGGCAAACCTGGGCGGGAGTAAGATTGCCAACACACCGCCTAGGTGCAGGCTCAGATCAACGTGCTTGTTGGAGTGACATGCAGACACCGAGTAAATCTGTATAGAGCACCTCAAGAAATTCATTGACAATCTTTGACGCGATTTAAGACTGAGCCCTCGAAAGTGTCTCTAAGTCATGATGCATTCACTCTCGAGCACCAGGTGTTTATAACGTAGGTATTACCAGGCGGGCTACGGACCACGCATGTCCATAGTCGTCGCCAATGCAGTGATGCAAGTTCTACAAATCAAGACACCGCCATGACCAGCCCAAGCCTTTCCTCCAGACCTTATATGCGAGTACCCGTACAAGAAACCCCAGCCATGACCATGGTACAGTGAAGAAATCCAGTAACGCCGGTCGCTAGTGATGACATCCTCGTCTCCATCCAGCCTCTCCTAGTTTTTCCATCCCACGTTCCAAATTACATGCGCAATATCTCTCGCCGTATTCACAGTGTCTACTACGCTGCCCAGTATGCCTCCGCGCTGGGGCTCATCATCGGTGTCTTCAAAGGGGGCAATCATGCCTGATGCTGTCCTCCGTAGGCCTCCAGATTCCGAGGGCACATTGAGGTGCTTGTTTCGTTGAGAGAAGGGATCCGAGGCCGTAGGCGTCGCCGGTCGCTGGTCTCCGAAAGCGCCTGAAGGGTTGAAGTAGTCTTCTTCCTCGTCGTCATCTTCGGGTAGGAGGAAGTTGGAAGATGGGTGCGAAGGTCTTAGCGTTTCTTGAGAGGGCGAGGGCGACAGCCTGCTTGACCGCCAAAATCCCAACGAGTGTGACCGCTGCTGCTCGGTGACGTCGGGCGAGTCTGTCCTGTACTTTAGTGTTGTTGACGGCAGCTTCTCGATGGTCTTGTTGCCTGGTTTTTTCATGCTGCTGTTGTTGCCGCTACTGATGCTGGTCTTGGAGGTGCTCCTCGACAACGGTCGCTTCTTGTTCTTGCGTGATCGCTTCATCATGACCACACCCTCGTCTGAGGAGGAATCCTCATCGTTTTGAGACGCCCAAGGGTTGTGGTTGAAGTCGTCCTCATCATCGTCCCCTTCCTTTGTTTCTATTGCGATGCACTGCTCGACTTTGTCGTCGAAGCGAATGTGCTTCTTCTCGCCGTCGAGTGGAGTGTGCAGGCCGGATGTCGATCTCGAGGTGAAGTAGTCTGTCGGCTCTCTACTTGTTGTTCTCGACACCAACGACGACGCTGTAGGGAGATCAGAGGTTTTCCTTCCAATAATGGGCCGAGGCTTGCGACGCTCCAATGTCGCGGTCGGTGTTCGCTGTGCTTGCGCCATTTCTGCAGCCTCTGCTACCAAGGATGAAGAGGATAGCGACTTCTGCAGCATCGCCTCGGACATGCTGCGCTTCTTCAGGATGGGCTTCTTCACGCAGCCGAGGAAAGAGCCGCTCTTGGACAGTCTGCTGGCGGGCTCCGAGGTCTGCTGCGAGGCGAACCTGTTGCAGGCAGGCTGCATGGGTCCATACAGCCAGGTAACATCTACATCTTTAAGCCTGCGTTGGTGGTTAGCCTTGGATGGTGATGCGAAACTTGGAAAGCCGTGCACGGATGGGGATGATCGACGCTAAAGACAGGGGTGGCGATCAAAAAGCTTGGAACTCACCAATTGAGTGTTTCGGGCGACACCGTCTTTAATTTGAATTGGGACTTGGCCCACGTGCGCCACGAGGCATTTTCGAGCCTGGAGCGCTCTCCGTAGACGCTGCGGTGTTCGACAATGTGGCGCCAGGAAGACCAAATGTCCTCTTCCCTCCACTCGTACGAGAGGTAGTCGACGTGGTGCGAGGGCTCCTTCCGCACAGCTGAGTCGTCCTCGGAGATAGGCACTGGGTCGGGCGTCGTCAATGGCGTATCGGAGTAGAGGGTGCCCTCTGCGGTGGTGTGCGGGTCAAAGGGCGGCAGCTGCTCGCCGACCATCTTGATGCTAGGGGCGTTTGTGTGGTCCCAGGCGTCTGTGGCCTTGATGTATGCGCTTGGGTTCCTGGCGTAGTCGGGAAAGGTCAGGCCGTCGTCTTCGCTGCTCGACTCGTCCAGTCTGGTGTCGAGCGACAGGCTGCTGGACGAGGCCGACTGCAGCGACGAGGCGCGAGACGACTCGGACGGCTCGGGGTGGGCGCGCAGGTCGTTGAGCGAGAAGTGGTTTCTTCGCGGCGACGTGAGGGCGCTGTACAGGTTGGAGGACGAAGTGGTGCGCGCCATGGAGGGGTTGCCAAACGGCGAGCCCTCTCGCGGCGTGTGCAGCACTTCGGCCATGGCGGGTGGTTGCGCTGGTGAAGGTGGGCGTGGTGGTGGTGGTGGTGGTGATGGCGGTGCGCAGGTGCGCTGGCTCAATGCCTCGGTAGCAGTCACAGCGAATGCGAGGTGGCGGTGATGTCGGGTTCCAGGGTGCCCTCGGCGGTGTTCCTTTGGGTGGCCGGTGTCGACATGCGTATACGTGGAGAGCGGTGCTGGGTGGGTCAAGCAGCAACGGAGGGCGTTGAGGCGGGCGACATGCAAATATGGCTGGGCAATGCAAGGGCAGGGCAGGCAGAGCAAACAGAGCAGGGCAGGGCAGGGCAGTGGGCGAGGTCGTCGACGTCCAGGTGCAGTGCAACGGTGCAGATGCGTGGGGGGTGCAGCAAAGGGGAGAATGAGTTTGCACGTTGCGAGAGGCGTTGGGGAGACGAATCGACGGCCGAGACCAGGGTTAGTGCGAAAAGCTAAAAAGCCAAAAAGCCAAAAAGCCAAAATCCCTCCTCAGTGCTCCTACCCCGGCCCACGGCGCCTTGTTTTCTAGCCACACCCACGGGTCTTGGGTTTCAAGACGCTGCCACGGCCGATGCATGCTTTCGTCCAGCACTGCGCGCCCATGGCCCCCGCGCCTGTGGAACGCAGCGGGGCGTGATAAGCGACCCACTGTTGCAGTCGTTGTCTTCGTCGTCTGCTTCCATCTCAAGACGTCATCGCGAGTGTTATCGTCTCGTCGTTGCTGTGCAGCAGTGTGCAGCCAGAGACCAAGATACCCCTCCCAAGACGAATTCGTCGTCGTTGCTGCACTGGCTCTGTCAAGGCTCATGGCCCCTGTCTCGGATGATCGGCTGTGCATGCCAACGAAAGCCTGGACCGCCAACCCACGGTGGACTGCTGTCGAGTCCTGCCGAGCGAGAGCCGTGAGAGCCGTGAGAGATCTGAGAGGCTTGCGGGTCAACTCGCGAACCCCCAGCGCCGCCAGCGTCACAAGCGGGGAAAGGAGGGGCTGCTGCAATCGGACAATCAACTGCCCACGCCCACGCCTCCAGGAGGCTGATAACGTTTCCAGCGCACCGTGGAACGGTGGAAGCGCTGCAGTCATTGCCTTGTTCATGCTGCTACTCGCTGCTGCTACTTGCTGCTGCTCACTGCGCTGCTGCGAGATAGTCTAGTCCCCGCAGCTTAGTTCCTCAACACCAAAACACAATCTACCCGTGGCATGACGACGCACGAGCGACCAGAGCCGCCCTCGCCGCTTACAGCTGTCGCCGCTCCTCCACTGCGTCTTGGATGCTCGGCGCTGGGGGGAACATGTGGAGACGCTGGAGTCTCCATGTCCATCAGTCCGCCGCACGCCGAAAACGGTGCATTGTGGTTTCACACGGGTCCAAACACACTCGCCAACCAACACTGCTTCAATACGTCCCTGCGTCCTGGCCAGTCGTTTGCGACTTCACCTTCATAGTGCCATGCACGACTCTCTTCCAACGCCCCCCACTAGAAACACCACTAGGAAAGATTTGTGCGTGCTATGTACAGTAGTGCAGTGGGGTTAGAGGGTTCAACAGCTCCAAAGCACCTCAGCTCGCTCGACACACCGTTGCAATTGCACAATAATGCAGACGTGGATGCACACGCAGACGCGGACGCAACGTTGAATTCGCAATCCTGCGCGTTGTTGCGCGGCCCCTCGTATCCTGCCCTCCGCGGATGCTGTGGTTGAGGAGACGGGTGCTTCTCTATGCTGACCGACCTACACATGACGTTGCAGGGCTGCACCTTATGCGCGTCCCCAAGCGAGGGCTTGGCGTGGTGTTGAGTGCCACCTACGGTGCTCTCTATCTCTCCGCCCTCTATCTTGACGGCCACACAACCACCCCAGGTTTTGCATGGTAGATAACCGTTCCTCGTCGCTAGATGAGGGGCTTCTGCTAGCCATGTATGGAACGGCGATTGTGGATTGGACAGCCATCTGTCAGGGTCCGCCAACGTTTTCCTGCCAAGTGAGACTTGCAAGCTGATCCTAACCAAGGCAATTTAACTTTACACGAAAACTCGTAGTCTTCATCTGTTCGCGAGTCTCACAATGCTCACAAGTCGTTGTCTACATTTCTGAAAGGTGTATGCCCAAATGTAAATGTTCCGGATCCTGAGATGGCGCAACACGATCGCGCTGCTCAATGCAGACGCGCGCATCTCGGCCATACGCAAACTCCGACCGCGAGGCGCGATGTTGACTAGGCAATTCACGACATGACTATTGTTCGCGACCTTGTAGATTTTGCAGTCCAGCATGCTGCGCTTCGCCTCTCTCCAACCCTAACACTTTTCCCCGCAGATCTGATACGACATAATGGATTTGTCTACCGATACTGATAAGCCTGGACGAGAGACCCAGGTTACTGCAGACTCGACGCTTGCGCGCCATGACATCGACATCGACGCCGCTACTCCATCGTCTTCCCACAGCAACCGCACGCTGACAGAAGGAGAAGAGGCAGCGCGAGCGCTCGACTCAAGCAAAGAAGAGGTTGCTTCCAAAGACGGCGATAACAAGCATGTCGCCACCGAGACACCTACCGCCCCTGCGGCGCAAGAGGAGGAGCGACCGAAACGCAGCAAGCTGAAGGTCAGCCTGATCATGTTCTCACTGGCCGTCGCCGTACTTCTCGTCGCACTGGACATCACCATCGTTACGACTGCGCTACCCACTATCGCCGAAGAGTTCAACTCTGCCTCTGGATACACATGGGTTGGTTCAGCGTACCTGATCGCCAACTCGGCCGCAACGCCCATATGGGGCAAGGTATCGGACATCTTTGGTCGCAAGCCTTGTCTGCTGATCACGAATGCCATCTTCTTCGTCGGCTCGCTGATCGCTGCGTTGTCGGTCAATATGAACATGCTGATCGGTGCCCGCGTCATCCAGGGTATGGGCGGCGGCGGACTGATTGTTCTTGTTAACATCGCCATTTCGGACCTCTTCGCCATGCGCGATCGCGGCGCATACTTTGGTATCATCGGTGGTGTGTGGGCGCTGGCCAGCAGCCTTGGACCGATTGTGGGAGGGCTGTTCACGCAGAAGGTCAATTGGCGTTGGTAAGTATTGATTCCACCCTCAAAATTGTCTTCTAACAACTATATCGGTGCTTTTGGATAAACCTTCCTTTCGATGGCCTAGCCTTCATTATCCTGGTCTTGTGCCTCGACATTCACACTCCGAAGACGCCTTTTCGTAAGGGGCTGAAAGCCGTTGACTGGCTCGGTTCCTTGACCATGGTATCTGGAACCATCATGGTCCTGCTCGGCCTCGAGTATGGCGGGATCTCGCATCCATGGACTTCAGCTATCGTTCTCTGCCTGATCATATTCGGTGTGGTCATCATTGGGCTGTTCTTTGTGGTTGAATCGCGTCTTGCGCCTTACCCGCTCATGCCCTTGAGCATTTTCTCGAAACGATCCAATGTTGCTGCACTCGGTACCTGCTTCTGCCACGCGTTCGTTTTCATCCCAGGCAACTATTTCCTGCCGCTCTACTTTCAGGCTGTCCTTGGCGCTACGCCCATCCTTTCTGGGGTTTACTTGCTTCCCACTGCTATTGCTCTCTCCATCTTTTCCATCTTCACTGGTATCACGATAAGGAAGACCGGACAGTACCGTCCTATCATTTGGTTCGGCATGTTCATGATGACTCTTGGCACTGGTCTGTTCATCGACCTTGGAGCTCACTCGTCATGGGCAAAGATTATCATCTACCAGGCCATCGCCGGTATTGGTGTCGGACCAAACTTCCAAGCGCCCCTCATCGCGATGCAAAGTCTCGTTCCTGTAAGTACATTCCATTTTTGGTTCGTGTGGGGTAGCACACCTCCAGTTCAGAATTCTCAGTCAATGAACCCCTTACGTCCGATTACCAGCGTGGGGTGTCTGCAGCCGCACCTAGATGTCTTCGCATTCTTCAAGACGATACTAACAAGCCTCCAGAAGCGCGACATCGCAACTGCTACGGCGACATTCGGTTTCATCCGCAATCTCGGCTCTGCCATTTCCGTGGTCGTTGGCTCCGTCATCTTCCAGAACGAAATGAAATCCCAACAGCCCTCTCTCCGTGCCTCCCTCGGCGAACAAACCGCGTCCTCATTTGGTGGCGGCGCCGCGGGCGCAAATGTCGGTCTGATCAACTCACTCCCCGGCCCTCAAAAGGTCATAGCCCGGGAGGCATTCGCGAAGAGCCTGAGCAAAATGTGGATTCTTTACGCCGTGGTTGGCGCCGTCGGGCTGTTGATCTCGCTACTGATCGGAGCAAATGTGTTGGACAAGAAGCACGAGGAGACGAAGACGGGATTGGATGTCGAGAAGGAGAGGAGGGCGGAGAGAGAGGCGGAGAAGGCAGAGAAGAAGCTCAAGAGGGCTAGTAAGGGCCAGAGTAAGGCGAGCTTGCCGCTAGATACTGAGAGGGGGGATGTGACGCCTGTTGTGGACGGGGAGAAGGAGGTCAAGGTCTGATGTTTTGTTTGTGTGTGCATCGAAAAGTGCCTTTTGGGTTGGATTGTTTTCCGTCGTTGCATTGTTAGCGCTCAGCATAGATACCGTATTGTGGGATAGATTTTAGTTCGGAACACATTTATTTCACTCCGCAGCTGGTTATACAGGGTTACAAATAAGCTTGGCTCCATCCCTACCACTGCCAATGCCTTTTACACTTCACCCAAAATATATAATAGTACTAACCAACGATTTGACAGTCCACCCTGGCTGTAATCACGAATGCAGCTTGTATACTAGCGCTTTGTGACGTAGTGCGCCTAATCTCACTGTAATCGCTGCATCTTTGCACCTGTCAGCTCCCACTAAACACTTTGGACAACTAGACACAAGACATGCACACAGAGCATCCAATGAGCACGCCCTATATTGGACTGCCTCTCGAGGTCTTCCTCAACGTTCTTGACCAGCTTGTTGGAATACCTGACGGCCGCCAGCCCATCTTCGATGCCTCAAGCCCCGTCACCAAAACCCTGCGAGCACTTGCTTTAACATCCCGTACTATCTACCTAATCGCGTCGAGACATCTCTATAGCCACTGCTTGTACCTCGGTGACTGCATTAGCTACTCATGTCTGCGGAGGACGCTAGGCCTGGACCTTGGAAATCATCCGAAAGCGCTGCCCTCTGGTCAAGCTGGACGAAATGATGGATTATGGTACGAAGCCAACATACATAAGTACATCACGTCGGCTTTTATCTCTCCGATGAGACTTGAGTGTAATGTTTCGACGCCCGTGGTTCGACTACCACAGATCCTGGACTTTTGCAATACAATTGGATCAAGATTAAAACGATTAGTACTGAACATGCAGCCGGTACATAGCGAGGACGCGCGCATGGGGTCTAACTGGAGCGGGCGAAACATCTTCCTCCAGATGCCGAATCTGGAGGAGCTGGTCGCAAGTCACAACGTAGTTGACTACTTCCCCCTGCCGCCACCAAACTTAAAGAGACTCGCCATCACAACCCAAGACCTCCACGACACAGCCCTGAGCTTCTGCTCCACCATCTCCACCCTCCGTACCCTCATCCTGCTCCGCCCAACATTCCTAACCGCCGCAGACATCACTCGCCTCTTCACCGCTCCCAGAAGCCCAAATCTATCCGTCATCCTCGTAGCCGTCAACTCTGACCACCGCACGCCAAAGGACACCAGGACCTGGACCGACGACGATGAAGTCACAATCTGGGAGGCTGATGTCCCTACTAGCTTCTACGGCGACGATGACGATCTCGTGTTGTGTGAGGGTTGGATGTGGAGGCATGCTGTTGAAGGCTCGCTTTGGACGGTGGAGTGTAGACGTATGGCTTCGTGGGCCGAGGTGGAGAGGAGGCTTGCTGGGCCGGTGCATTGGGTTGTGGATGAGGCGTGAAGGGGGGTGAGAGTGTGTGTGGGGAAGGCAAAGGGGGAGTGCTTGGGTTCCGATTTATCTTTCAGGTGGTGGTTAGTTGACTCTGATGAAGGCTTGTGTTCGTGTGATATTTTTTCGAAGATGCTGTTCATGAATATACGGAAATCTGCCCTCTTTAGTGCGGGTGTGGTACGTCGATGACCAACACGGTCCGGTCAGCCATCATGACCATCAGATCGGAGCTGTGCAAATCTGGTGTCAAAAGCCATGGAGAGATTCTGACATCAGGAACCGAACTCACGTGGATTGTTGCATGGGTTGCGGTTGCCATAGAAACATCATACTTAGACGACATCAAGAAAGCGACCATCCAAGGATAACAATATATATGCTGTTCTTATTATGTACACGGCCAAGATACCCCAATCTCAAGCAACAGCAACCTGCTGTCCTGGCTTCACCAACACCTCTCCCGCCGCCTTGGCCGCCGCCTCCTTCTTGTACCTCTCCGCTCTTCCATACGAGTCCGCATACCCGTTCTTGATAGCCTGCTCGACAGTAATCGGTGGCCACTTTGGCTCCTCGCCCTCTTTCCTGCAGTTTGGCAGACACTTGACTTCGTAGTCCGGGTTACCGGAGAAGAAAACAGGGATGCTGTAGCGCTCCTCTCCGCTCTTGTTGATGACGCGGTGCAGGTTGGAGATGTACTTGTCGTTTGACCAGCGCATCATCAGGTTGCCGAGGTTCACTACAAATGCGCCGGGCGTGGGCGTCACATCCAGCCATTCTTCGGTCGAGTGGTCGTAGACTTGCAAGCCGGCGACGTCGCCTTGTAGCAGGATGGTCACGCAGCCGAAGTCGGTGTGTGCGCCGATTCCGCGGGTTAGTTTTGAGGGGCTGTCGGCGGGCTGAGAGGGGTAGTGCAGAAGGCGCATTGTGGCGACGGCGTCGCTGCTGTAGGAGTCGAACCAGCTCTCTTCCAGGTCCAGTGTCAGGGCTAGGACTTTGAGGATATCTTTGGCGAGGGCGACAACCTGGCTGTAGTAGTCCAGTGCTGTACTCTTGAAGTCATCGACGTTGGGGAGAATCTCTTCAGACGGCCACATGTTCGGGCCGGAGTTGAGTTTCTTATTCACAAAGTACGGATGGTCTTTTGTGATCTCGTCGCCAATGTAGAACCCCTCTTTAAGCTCTGGTAGTGTGCCCTCCTCGAGGATTTGCGATTTCATCAGCTCGTATCCGCGGTTCCATGTGTTTGTTGTGTCCTTGTTGACTGTGTTCTTCTGTTCCAGCTCGAGATCAAAGAACTTCTTGTTCCAGTCCATGATCTTGTTCTGTAGCTCGAGCGGTACGTTGTGCCCTGTGATCTGAAAGAAGCCATTGTGCAAGCAGCAATTCCGGACTTCTTCTACAAGCTTCTTCTTTGCAGTGGGATCGTTTTTGTAGAAACCTTGATCTAGTCAGAGGAAGTTGTACGACTTGATGCCGGACGCATATACTCACTCGAAAAGTCAAGGATTGGTGGTGCATCACCCGCGTGTGGCATCTTGAATGGTGTTTCGACTGTTGCTTAGACGGATAAGTGATTACGTTGAAGGACGATCGGCAAATGTGCAGCTAAATGTTGGAGTGCTATTGTTCTGATCAACCAACAACAGCACTTGTCACGCCGTTTATATCAACCCATCTTTCGCCGTTGATATTCATCTCCACACATAGCTACCCCTCACGCGACGCGTATCGATAACAGCAGAGCGTGTTCGAAGATGGGGTGGTGGGGTTTCCACTACGCCGATGAAGCTCCGAGGGGGGTTCACCCCACTCTTGACTGCCGCTTACAACACGCTTGTCCTCGTTATGCGGGATACCACGAGATGGCAGATGATGATGGTTGGGCTTTGTTGGGGTGAGTTCTCAGATTGCAACACTCGTGCCAAACCGTTGTATGACGTAAGCCAGCTAGCGTGTATCTTCTGTGCTGCACATCAAAGCTGTTCCCTTCACATCAGACCTCGAATTTGGTCCAACCAGTTTTTCATATCCGCTGCCACATCACGAGCAGCCAGAACTAACATTGATCACCAGACTCTCAAGTCACTAGCCTCCCTCCGTGGTCACTAGTGGCTTTCAGAAAGCAGAGCCCTACCCTTCTACCTTCACCGATGACGGTCAATAGCTGGACAAATTCGCTGGTTGGATCATATTCTTCGAGGCATATCAAATCGCACTCTTGCATGGAATGTAGTCGAGCTGCAAGCGGATATTGGAGAGCCACTACATGACCAGAGGAATAAGCGAATATGCAGGAATGCAGTTTCACAGACGCTGAACGCGGACCATGCTTAGCCTCACCTCAATATCATCTGACGTATTTGCACTTTGTGCGCACTACAAGGACGAGAAACATCTTGCCTAGGCGTCGTCACGACCAGGCCGAGTTCCGAGAAACAAGCAATGCCACGACTTGTCACGTGTCTACCTCAGATTCTCCACGCCTGTAGTGCCTGCACCGATACACATTCTGCATCCGGGTTGATAACGGCTATGGTTTTCAATTAGTCGGTCCGCATATCTCCTAGGCCACCCATCATCTATCCAAAGCATCTTAGTGTACGGTCTCTACTTGCTCAAGCCACTGAGCTCTTTGTTAGTGCGCGGCTGCACTTGCCACTACATCATCCACAGCTTTGATTAACCCTTGACTCCATACTGACAACTCCGCTGAGACTCTAGTCTTTCTAAAGGCGCATCCGGTGACCTTGTCGAAGCACCTTGGCCATTGTTGGTCAAGATGGCAAGCCGGATAGACTCCAGTCTTGCCAGCAAAGACGCTGCAACCAGACATTGGCCTTCGTCAATGGCATGATATTGATGTTCGTGAAGTACGCAGGTATATAACAAGAGCTGCATTCGGTCCTGCAATATTCCGATTCCAAGAGAGCTGTGCATGCACGTTTAAGCCCCAATCCTACGATAACATGTCTGAAACAGATAAACAAAAATCATCAGTGGTCTCTTGTGACCATGTTGATGATGGAACTGTTCGTGTGAACGACGAAGCTATCCGGCGCCTCAGCGTCGTCCGCACCAACATTGGGCAGCAGCAGGAAGATGCCCGGCTTGCAACCACAGCTGAGAAGGCAATGACCGTCCGACAAGCAGTCCGCTTGTACAAATGGGCGATCATCTACTCAATGGCTATGAGCTTAGCTGTTGTTATGGAAGGGTAAGCCAGGAGGTAACACACGAAACCTTTGCTGATCAACTCACAGTTATGACCTTGCAGCCATGGGTTCTTTCCTCGGCTACGACCAATTCCGTCAGCGCTTCGGTACAGAGCTTGACCCAGCTGGTAACCCTAGGATTTCACCTGCCTGGCAAGCTGGAATCCAAAACGGTGTACAAGCAGGCTCTATCATTGGTCTTTGGGCCAACGGATACATCTCAGAATGGATTGGCTACAAGAAGACTATGTATTGCGCTCTGCTCGCGTCCATCATGTTCAATTTCCTCCACTTCTTTGCCCAGAACATCGGCATGATCGTCGCTGGTTCTGTGCTGCTCGGTCTGCCGTGGGGAGTTTTCCAAACCCTCACAGTCACGTACGCCTCGGACATTACCCCTTCGACCATCCGCCCTTATCTGACCACCTACATCAACTTGTGCTGGGTGATAGGCCAACTAGTTGCAGCGGGCGCACTTCGCGGCTGCCAATCTCTCGGAAACGATTGGGGCTGGAGGATCCCCATCGCTATCCAATGGGTCTGGGTCCCCTTCATCTTCCTCGGCGCCTATATGGCCCCGGAGTCGCCCTGGTGGCTCGTTCGCAAGGGCCGCTACGAAGAAGCACGGCAATCGCTTGTCAAGGCTACGACACCGCAGGCAGATGTTCACTTCGACCCCGACCAGGCGTTGGCGCTGATCAAGCATACCAATGACCTCGAGGTAGCGATGAGCGGGGGTGTCAACTACCTCGACTGTTTCAAGGGCGTCGAGAGACGCCGCACAGTCATTGCCTGTGTTGTCTGGCTCACGCAAGCGTTGTGCGGTGCTGCTATGACGGGCTACTCAGTGCAGATCTTCCGCGAATCCGGTCTCGACGAGGAAGGTGCGCTCAATATGAATATCGGACAGTACTGCCTCGGTGTCGTCGGCACCATCGGATCTTGGTTCCTGCTTCGTCGTCTCGGACGAAGAACATTATATGTCTATGGTTTGATCATCCTTTGTGCATTCCTTATGGTCATCGGCGGTCTTGGAGTCATTTCTCGTAACAACACAGGCGCGGCGTGGGCATTAGGGAGCATCATGCTGGTGTACAACCTCTTCTATAACTTCACCGTCGGTCCTGTATGCTATGCTATTGTCGCAGAAATGTCTTCAACTCGCCTGAAGATCAAGACTGTTGTTCTCGCACGTAATGTCTACAATATTGTAAGC
>SAUA01000191.1:0-44628 GCA_004335185.1 Phoma sp. RAV-16-625 | reverse complement strand
CCGAGATCCACACCCTCTTTCTCTTCCACCATTTCCTCGTTGCCGCTTCCTGAACCACCGCGGGCTCAACATCTGCGCGTACTTTCTCTTGAGTCATGATGTTTCCGTGTCGATGAGACAAGAAGAAAGAGAAGAGAGATTTGTACCTCGCACGACTCTTTCTCGATTTCGCGGTGTCGCCAAGCTTGCCTAAGGCTGGCAGCCTTACGTTGTAGATTACACAAAGCGTACACAACCAATTAGCGATTGGGCTAGTGCCGACATCCCGGTGGCTTGGGGTATTGTGGGACGGGTGGTTCCCGTGTGGTCAGTTTTTGCGATGCGTGGGATAGGTGGGCGCGTGGTTGGTGGCGTGTGGTGCCAGCCACCGGAGAATTGTGGTGGCGGAGGAATTGTCATATTGTGAGTGTCTGGGGTTGGCTGTGTGTTGGGGAGATACAGTGGTGCTTTGAAGGATGGAAAAGTATGGGTACGGGGGACGGGAAGTAGGGTGTCTCGCTTAGCAGGGATCCTTGTCTCAAAGGAACTGTGTTAAAGGTAACAGTGACAGAGATATCACAACGACCTTGTGTGTTGCACCTTGTCACCTGTCTTATCTTCAGTCTTGCATAATCTCCTATTAGGAGTTGAATCCAAGACTATGTCACGTTAAGTTCAAGACTTTGTATCCATGATTACGATTGCTTGCTTGCTTTTAAACCCTTCGCCCACTACACTACTCCTTAGATATCCAGAAGCGTTTGATCTAATGTACGTATAGTAATCTCATGTAGTTGTTCCTTCGTCTCAACAAACTAACAAAACGTTTTCTGTGCTACCACAGCTCTATCTTAATTCGCAGTCTACTCGCGGCCTTGGTGACTTCAAGTTTTTCCCCCTGAGCATGTTCTGTGTCCTTAACAATCTTTTCTTACTGGTGAACTATGGAGCTCTGAGAACTTTTCACGCCAGGAGAGAAAATTCTTTTGTTTATGCACGTTTCAAAGAATGGGAACTATTCGTTCTTCACGTCTCACTTGGCAGCTTCAAGAAGATCTCTGAGAGTGTTCAATCCAAGAACACCTCACCACTAACTACAGCACATGGTCTCTCTGCAATTGAGAATGGGGTAGCATGTTATCATGCAACTCGGAGTACAGTGCTAATGCACTAGACCACCAACGTTTTCATCTAACAGCCAAAACTACAACGCCATCCTAAACAACAATATCGACAAAGACCAACGATGAACACAACACAACACAACACACACAAAGCAAAACCCACACACCACACAAGCACCACTACAACACAAGATCTAGTGCTAGTACCTCGCTCCTCGCATCTACACCTCCCCTCCCCTCCTCTCCCTTCTCTCCTCACCCGTGACACCAGAGCATACCTTTCCACCCACAACCCTCTCAATCAACTCCTCTACGCCCCTCAATTCTCCCATACAACCTTCTAACTCCAACAAGCCCCCTCACGACGTCCAATCACAGACCCCAACCGCAAACCCAGATCCCACGCGTCTCCAGCTCTAATCCGGGATCTCGGCATCAAAGTACCTAGCTAGCTACAAGTGCATTCTGATGCCGGATATCCAGCGTCACGTCCGTGCCCGTCCCCACAAAGGGGAAAAGCTTAAAAGGGCGGTCCAGTGCCACGTTGTGTGGCTTGATTAAATTTGTGGCACAGTCGATTCTCCGTATTTCGCGGGTACATATTGCTACTACTGCTACTGCTTATTTATTGATCTATCATACATCGAACTCCGCCGTCCACTGCGCATTCATCTTCCTCGGGACACGGCATCGCACCGTATCACCTCCATTTCTCCCCATCGCGAGTTTCGAAACCGCCATCGACGCGGGTCCAGGTTAGACTACAAAGGAAAGAGCAAGGAAATCACACAGGAAACAAAAGCCCGTCGTTTTCAGAGCGAACTGGTATCCAGAAAATGTACACAAGGAAACAGACATGGCGCCGGTCTACGGGCGCCCGTGTTTCATTTGAAGTCACCGTCTCAGGAGACTAGGTATGGAGGAGGTGGGTTGACTGGTCAGCATTTAGCTGGTGGCAAAGAACCTCTGGATGAGGCCATTACCAGTGGGGTCGCCCTGGACGTTGTCAGGGTAGATGTAGAAGGCGAGCGCGATGATGGCGTAGCTGTTCAGGGTTAGCGTGGGTCGCACTTTTGAGGTGTATGTTACTTACGTTCCCAGGCACATGGCGCCCTCGAGGTAGTTGCTCTTTCCGTCCTGGATCAGGTAGTTGACGATCAACACCGAGATGAAGAAGATGATGGTCTCGAAGCCCTGGAAGTGCAGAGTCATGGGCTGGCCCATGATCCAGCCGAGGATGACCAAGAAGGGTGTGACGAAGAGGGCGATCTGCATGGAGCTGCCGATTGCGACGTTAATGGCCAAGTCCATCTTGCCCTTGTACGCGACGATGACGGCGGTGACGTGCTCGGCTGCGTTGCCGACGATGGGTATCAAAATCAGACCGACGAACGTCTTGCTAATGTGCGCGGACTCGACAATGGAATCGATGCTATTGACAAGGTACTCGGCGCAGACAGCGACAAGAACGGTGACGAGGACCAGCGCAACACCGGCAGCGACAGGGGAAAGGATCTGGCCGTCCTCGTTCTCCTCGTCGCCACCCTCCTGGTTCTCGACGTCGGCGAACAGGGCGTGGTGGGAGTAGAGCTGGAAGTACAGGTACAGGATGTACAGAATGAGGAGGATGATCGAGGTGCCGTGGGACAGCAGCAGCACATTCTTCTCCGCCTCGTGGGTGCCGCCGTTCTGCTTGTCGCCGGAGATGGTCGCGTAGAGGGTAGCGGGGATGATTAGCGATGCGGATGCAACGGCCATGAGAGAGGACATGGTCGAGGCGACGGTCTCGTTGAAGCTGCGCTCCTGCTCGCGGATGCCGCCGGCGAGGAAACAGCAGCCGAGGACGAGGAGGATGTTGGAGAGGATGCTGCCCAGCATGCTGGCCTGGACAATACGGATCTCGCCCTGCTTGAGGGCGACGATGCTGACAATCAACTCGACGGCATTACCAAAGGTGGCGTTCATGAGACCACCCAGCGTCTGGCCGAGCTTGGCGGAGAGCTCCTCGGTCGCAAAGGAGAGCAGGGCAGCGAGGGGGATGATGGCGATGAAGTTGAGGATGAAGACGGCGGTGGGGTTCCAGCCCATGGCGCCGGCGACGATGCCGATGGGAACGAAGACGAGGAAGACGTTGACATAGTTGCTGACGAGCGTCTTGTAGACGAGGTGGACGACGTGCTTGGGCAACCTGGTGTAGGCGGGCTCGTCGGGGCGCGTGGCGCCTAACAGCGGGGTGTGCTCAGTCGAGCCATTCTGGGGTTGCGGCATGTTCGATTCGCTGAAGGAACGAGTGCTGCCGTGGCGACCAACGCGGTGGAAGTCGCGCTTTATGTTTTCTGCCAAGTCCGGTTAGCCAAGACTGCCGAGTGCGCTGGTACTCTCGGACAGAGCTGCGACGGGGACGGCGGAGAGGAGCGGTGGTGCTGCGCCTGGCGTCGACAAGTGGACAGGTTTGAAGGTGGCAGGTGGCAGGTCACTGGTCACAGGATCGCAGACGCAGGCGTTGGAGGGTGCAGTGTTCCAAGACAGCGGGTGACGAAGCCGGCTCACCGAATGCGGGCAGTTGAATTCAGGACTCACTCATTGCTGTGCGATGGACGCAGATGGCAGAAACCCCACGGACGCGGGTGTGGCTAGCAGGTATAAGAGCGTGTCAGAGGCGTGTTGCTAGGTTTGGGCGGTAGCAGGTGGCAGGCAGGCGGGAATGCAATTCAAGCGATTGGTGAGAAGGACCGACAGAGCAACGGACTGCAGATCTAAGCAATCAGGCTGCGCGAATGCTGTGGTTGAATAGAAGAAAAAAGGCGATAGCGCGAGGGGAAAAGAGGGCGCAGCAGCCTTTGTGACCGCGTTGATGCTGGGTGCTGGGTGCTGATGACGGAGGATGGCTGGGACGAGCTCAGCAAGCTTGCAAGCTTGCCGTACTGCCAATCAGCACTGCCTCAAGGCCAAGCTCGACCGACGGAACACGCTGCTCCACCTGCCCCTGGCGCCGTTGCAGAACAGCGGGTAATGGTCTGAAAACATTTCCCAACAGTGTCGAAGCATTGCGCAACTTGGCCGTGGTGCGCAAGCCTTTGCGCTTCTTGTTGCGCTGCTTATTCCAACATCAGCAACACTGCGCTCTGCCCTGTGCAGCGACTGCTTCGACAAGCGCGTGCAACGTCATCGCGCCAAGCCATTCGCTGGCCTCGAAGCAGGCCAATCTCTTTGTAGATCATTCATCGCACGGCCCCGCAAGGTACCGCCATTGAACCACCAACCACCGCCACGCCAGCATCGCGTGCATGCAAGCACCGAGGTCAAGCTTTGATAACGGCTGCAATACTATCTCGCAACTACACTGCCCCCTTCGTACAACCACGAGCAGCCTTGGCACGGAGTATCTCTATCTCGCAGCTTACACATGCAGCATACTCTACATGCAAGGGCATGCTCGGTGATGATCGTTCCCTTGCAGCTGAAGGTGGGTTACTACATGGTAGTCCCTCGTGGTGATGTGTGGTTTGTACCGGCGTCGTAAGTCACTGCAGGTGCCACGCGTTCTGATTAGTAACCTCTTTTTTTTTTTTTTAAACACGATCGAAGAACCAAGTATTTGACACTGAACACCGAATGATGTTGTGCGGTAAGAGCATATATACACTGGTCGTTCCATTAGGCTTTGGGGGCCAAATTGCGATGTGGAGACGGACTGGCAATCACAGCCGTGTAAGGAACCTGAACTCGACGAGCTTACCCACGTGCAGCTATCCGTCAAAGAGGATCTGCAGTTTCAGCAGGTCGCTGTGCTGCATTTAGCCACTGCGAAAGTGTCGAGGCAGTTGGGTGCGATCGTCCGCACCTTCCTCACTTTCGAGATCGAAGCCTCAGAAAATGTCAACACTTTCGACCGTTCACACCCTCACCCTCGACATGCTGTATTCAACACCATTTCGTAGTCAATAATGCTCAACACTATAGTCCGATACTGAAGCTTATAGGCTACGGTCATGCAGCAAGGCTGAACACGTGCAGCGGAAGGATTACACCCCGCAGTAATTCGGCTCAGCCTTGTTGCCTGCTCACTTCTTCTCTCTCTTACTTACTGCCACTCAAACTGACTGTCATATCGAGCAAACTTCCCAAGTTCAGCACTCTCTTTCGAGCTTATACCAGCCCGTGAATTTCGAGGCCTGGAGACCACGCAGCGCTCGTCAAAGTATGCCCAACGACGGCTTTTGCAACTCATGTCAGACGATGATGTGCGGAAAAAGCAAGCCTGATGGGACGCACTCTGCGAACCAGCTCTACCTGCATCATCCGGATGCTGAATCTTTTCGGCAAGCTCTCGAGCTGCAGTGCCCACTCTGTGTACGGATATGGTCGGAAATGGAACGGCCGACTCAACTCGCGGGTACAAAATTCAGCGGCCCTCTTCCAGAGGACCCAGTTTTTGCAAAAGGAACTTTTTTAATGACATTTTTTCGAACTGTTGATGATGTGGACGGTGGTTGCCACTCATCAGTCGATGAGTTCACACATGCAAAACTACACCTAGTTCACTCAGACAGCAAGCATGCCTGGATCGTACGACCAATACGAGCTCACTAACGATACATCCTAGTAATCAATCAGCTTCCAACTCAAACTCCTCTGTCGTCTAGTACCGGGTCAGAGCCAGCTCTCGAGTTCTTGGCGTCAAATCTGAAAACATGCAGAACATCGCATGCTCAATGCCAACACCTTACACAGAGCACTGGCTATCTCCCGACACGGCTAATCGACATCGGCGAGTCCGTTGATGCTCCTTTCTGCTTGCGCGATTGCAGTGATCTTGTTAAAAGCAGCTTATACGTAGCACTGTCGCACTGCTGGGGAGGAACTCAGTCGGTTACTCTGACTGCAAAAACGCAGACTATGCTACGCAGTGGGTTAGCTGTCCACGCTCTTCCGCAGACGTTCCAGGATGCCGCCTCTGTGTGTCAGAAACTAGGCTTCCGCTACCTATGGATCGACTCGCTGTAAGTGCAAGTGACTTTCAGATCTTGAGCACCCGTTCACTCGTTTTCGCAGCTGCATCTCTCAAGACAACTTGACTGACTGGGCTTCTGAAGCAAGACAAATGAAAGAAATCTACAGCAATGCAGTCTTCACAATCGCTGCCACAGCCTCACAAGACGGCCGCGGAGGACTCTTCCGTCATCGCAGCGCTGGTCTAATGCCTCCCGTTCTGGTGGAAGTGACTGGACTGAACGATTTACTACCAGATAAGGAGATGCCATACCTTTCTGGTACAGATACTTATCTTACCGGTTGCACGTCCAATGCTGTACTGGACATTACCATGGCACCGCTGAACACTCGGGCCTGGGTGATTCAGGAGCGATACCTGTCTACAAGGACCATGCATTTCTCCGAAAATCTTCTGTACTGGGAATGTCAAGAGTCGTTCGTGAATGAACTCTATCCGACAGAACTTCCCAGTGCTGGACAAGGGTTTGACATGATTGATATCAGACCGTCAAAGACAATGAAGCTTTTCTACGCCGGAAGTGCTTGTGTGCCGAAGAATTCCGAGCCTGATAAGGACTGTCTCGACAATTCTTGGCGCGAACGCGACGAGCTCATCTACAACAATTGGACTTCACTGCGTACTGCCTACTCCATGTGCA
Organism: Phoma sp. RAV-16-625; assembly: GCA_004335185.1. Taxonomy (NCBI): domain Eukaryota; kingdom Fungi; phylum Ascomycota; class Dothideomycetes; order Pleosporales; family Didymellaceae; genus Phoma; species Phoma sp. RAV-16-625. The sequence goes on along the minus strand of SAUA01000191.1, from coordinate 37,871 downwards.
AACTCACACGTGAGAGCGACCTCCTAGTAGCTCTGGCCGGAATAGCTCAAGAAGTTGCCGGTACATTCTGTGAAAACGGCTCAATATCTCCACAGCATGAAATCACCCGCTCAATGAGCGACGTATTTATCGCCGGAATGTGGAGACATCGTTTCCATGAGGAGCTATGCTGGACCATTTCACCAGGACCCAGTGAAGCTAGCAGACCAGATAAATGGCGAGCACCCACGTGGAGCTGGGCCAGCAGCACCCTCATGATTCAATCTTCAGGTAAGGGTATATTTGAGAATTGTATCTCTAGCCTCACCGGGAGGCTTGGCCAAATAACAGAGGCGATGGACATACTAGATGTACATGTAGGATCCGCACCATCTGGTGCGGTGACCGACGGTTTCATATCGTTGGGATGCCGCCCCATATCCTTGACAGTGATACCAACTGATTTCATCGACAACAGCCGCCATTGGGGCCTCATGCTATTCCCCAACGAAACAGCAGAGCACAACAGCAGAGGCCCAGTTTTCGTCAACACCGACGAGCCCCTCCCAGACGCCACCAAAGGTTACCGCCACGGCGTGATAGCCCTCTCCGTCTTCTGCTGCCGCAACGACGACAGCGAACTAACGTGGGTCGAAGGCCTAGTGCTGAAACCCTCTGCCACACAGTCCGATGCGTATGAACGCTTTGGACACTTCTACACGGGCGGCGACCCGGACTGCCGTCATGGAGCGCAACGCGTGTGGACGCAACACGAACGAGCGGATTACCGAGTCATCAGGGTCGTTTGAGTTTTCCTTTTGGCTTTGCTGTACTACTGGATATCGAGGGTATTGGCGTCTTTACTAGTGCAACTATGCGATGGCTCGTTGTAATTGAAATCCAGCACCGCGTAACGAGCCCCCTCTGTCCCAAAGTCTTCAAGAGTCGAGACAATACGACCAACACATCTGCAATTCGAATCGAGATACCCTCACATACAAAAAACAACAAGAAACAAACAGTTTTGGTACTCCGGCTATCTCTAAACACTTTCCTTCTTAAACACAGAGTTCTACCGTGGAGCATCAATGTATCATTGTGAACATTCGCGTGAAGGCCGTGAAGGGGACGGTTGAGCGTCGCATCAGCATCTGAGGAATCTTATACGTGGACTGTTTACTGTAGAGGCGGGAAGTTGTCTATTCAGTAATAATTGGGGGCATAGTTCCTAGGTTTCTGCGACTGTTCGTGGAGGATTAAAGCTGTTCTGCTTGTTGTGTTTGTGGTCGGGGTTTACAGATTTCACTGCGCTGTAACAATGTCAGGAATATGTGATACAGGATATGTGTTGAGAAGAGATCACAGTGTATTCCATGATGATAGAAATATCACTACCCCTCGGTAGCCATGTTTCAAGATTTTGTACTTGAGCCTACGTGATCTTACTGGTACACAGATCCCGTCACTTTTTGTCCCTCCTACGGTTACCAGGGTCTACAATAGCTTCTATGTGGTTGGTGTAAACTCATACTTTGATAGGTCCGACGGAACATTGTCTTCGTTTGCGTATACCAACTCCTTCAATCTTTCAGCATCTGCATCAGGAATTCCGTTTGTGTTGTAGTGCTTTCCATTCAAGTAAACGGCATCTGGTTCAATTGATTCTGTGCAAGTCCAAGCATCTCTCTTCCTCCTCTTGTTGTCGCCAGGCTCAGCCCAGCTGATCCCGTGAAGAGATCCGCCGATGCAAGTTTCGCGCTCTTTGACGGCCTTGTTCACAGTGACGTGGCCGCACTGAAGCAGACCATCGGTGTTGGAATCCGGTCCTTGGTCCCAACCAATGAAGTGCTTCTTTCCGGTTTCTTGAACCTCTAATTTGGCGGACTGCACGGTGGTCACGCCCTTGGCTATCGCATCTGCGATTGAAGTGGAGTTTGCGGTAATTGACACGGCGCAGATGTTGTGATCAATGTCTTTGAAAAAGAAGGCAGAGCCTGTGCAGCCTGACCGAGTGTAGGTGTAGATGTTGTCAGCTGTAACGAGACTGCCAAGTGTTCCGAGTGCCAACAGGATGGGGAGACAGGAAGGCATGGTGAGCAAGATATAAATTTTTGACGATTGTAGCTTAGGGTGTGATCGATGGTGAAGGCGTTTTTGTGTTTGAAAGACTTCGTGCTAGCAGTTCAACAGCATTTATACGAGGGAGCAGAATCGTTAATCCTAGAACAATGTTGAGCAGGTAATTGATTAAATTCAATGCCGGAATAAGCACTATCCTCTCCTCCATGCTCTGGGCTCCGGTATCCCCGGATGTCCTGTGGCCTGGCAGTAGAGAATCCCAGTGCCGGGCCCTATTCCGAAGACCTCTAGCGATGGAGACACGCTGAGATACTTTGGCATGCCGCATTGACTGGTGGACATTGAATCTACCATCCGGATCGCGACGGAGCTCCGAGCCAGTCAGGTAAGGAATGCAGGGCCAGAAATCGGCCAGGATATCAGGTTCTTGCTAGGATATGTCTATACAGTGTCTCCACCTGAACAGATCAGGGCAGGACCAGGCATAGCAGCCAACCAATTTTTCTGTATTGGCTCATTAACCCAGTAGCTCCCTTGTCAACGAACCGCAGGCTAAAGGTCCGTACAGGGGGTGACACTGTAGTAGCAAATTGTACTATGGCAAAACTAGTAAGCCCTATCGTGGCTTATTTTTGATACTCTGATTTACAGAGGCCTTCATCAACCCCTAACCAATTATTCATGATTCCTAATCCTCTTAGCCCCTACTACGGTAGCTGCTTCCTATACGATCTCACATTCATTTACAGCTATTATTGAGTTGCTGTTCTAGCTGCGACTGGTGTAATGGTGATGCTGAAGAATGAGTGTAGGAGTGCCATTAGTGTGTTGGTCTACCCCAACAATCCGATTGGTCCCTCGGCGGTTATATGGTCTAATCAATGTTCACCAAATTACGGGATATATTCTCATTCGTGATTGCGCTACGTGACCTTCCATCATGGCTGTATATCACCAGAGAAACCTCATGATATTATCTTCAATGAGCGGGTTAGCGCGTGTTCAGTGTTCGATTCTTAGCCTCCAGTTGTGACCTCCGCTTCGGCAAACTGGGCAAACTTAGTGTGCTAGAGTAGCATAAATGTATAATGCAGAAACACGAGGTTGTACTCGGTGGCCAGCTCCCTTGTAGCATCTGTCTTGACCAGGCCTACGTCAGTTTCCTGCTTAACCACCTGTCACAGGGCCGACACGGAGCAATAAGCAGGTGGATCTGAATCACCTGAAGGAACCGGAGGTACTTGCTGGTCTTACGATTGGCTATGGCGTAATTTCCACAGAAATAAAGATCCACCAGTAAGCGCTAGCAAAACAAAGTCTCCTTCGTCTCCGCCAAGCCCTCCAATTCACTGAACAGAACAGCTTCGATCGCAAACCATAACGGTGCCTGAAAGGGTTCAGAACGGCGCCTTAGACCAGGCACAGAATGTGCCGTGAGTAAACGCTTCATGTTGTCGTTAGCTTATCAAGTACCAGTGTTGCAAACCCATAAAAGCATGAGTACAAGCCCAATACAAGGCGTCTGAAATCCATCGCCCAGCCAGGGGTGATGGACAGATGTCGACTATAGTGTCCTGGGAAATCATGCTGAAATATCACATCAGTGGGATTTACCTCTAAGATCATGCCGCAGATATTCGAGAGCGAGTACTAGAGTAACCACTAAGATGTTACAGCCAAAAAGCAGGTGATATATGCACATATCAATACCTACCATTGTAGCGTATGCTTAGGCAGATCTAAGGTTGCGACATACAACGTTGTGCTGTATTACGTGTTTCGAAGAATCGCATGTAGTCTAACACGGTTGAACTCACGAAGTTCCACGTGCTTACACTGTTGATAAGCTGTCTAGTCTCTCATGTCACAAGGTCATCGTAGTCGCAAACACGGTGAAACATGGGAGGATAATGGGATTTGCACAGATGTGAGAAAAGTTGCATGTATTGCTTGAATTGATGGATACATCTAATGGCAGGATCTGGTGGAGAAGAGCTCTGGAAGAGAGACTAACAGGGCAATGATTGTGCGTGAATTTGAATTCGGTTGTGATGGGGGAACTGTTCGTAAGGGACATTGCCGTGGCGTGATGTCTATACAATCTTGATGATTTGTTCCTCGGCTTGCGCATATCTTTTGACGAGTTCACTAAAGAAGGTCTGGTGAAATTCGTCGAAAGGATATACGCATGCGAAATAGGCGATGCGTTCGAATGCGTCCATTTGTATGGCTGAGGGCACCAAGACTATTCCTCTAAAGGATTTTCCGGTTAGCGATGGAGGGTCGAATGCGTCGCACTCGGCGTACAGCACTAGCAAGTGTACTTCAAGCCCATTCTCGATAGTCTCCATGGACAAGAGATGATCAGGGTGCAATCCGTGTGATAGTCGATTCTCTCTGCTTTGTGCCGCCTCGCTGTCACTGAATGTGATCCAAGATCCTTCCCAACTAACAAAATGGAGTAGTGACGGTACAAGTCTGCATCTCAGCTTGACGAAGCCATCCATAAGCGCGCCGGATTGTTTGGCGTTGACGGTAAGTTCGATAAGTTCGACCAGCTGAGCGGTCCCAATGTATGGAGTTGTGCCAACGTATGGAATCTGCTGGAACCTTCTCTTAGGCATGTAAATGCTTCCTTTAGCGCTGGCCCAGCTCCACGACGGCGCGACCCAGGATATTGGTTCAACCAAACCATTAATGCGCCACCAGCACAATTGCTCCACAAACCTAGATCGCCAGAGACCTGCGACCAGTTCGTCCTGAAGTACAAATGAAACACGCTGCGCGATTCCTGCCAACGCGACTAGCTTGTCGTTTGTATAAGTCAATTGACAAGCTGCGTACGTAGAAATGAAAGTCCTCCACGCAAAGTACAACGCGCGACTTTGTTCTTCCGTTGGATTGATTGAGTTGTGAGAACCTAGAAGAAGTTTGAGCTCTCTTGTATCGTAATACTGGTATTTTAAATCATAGACGGGAAGGCCACTTGGATAAGTTTCGTTTGCAAAGGTTTCCTGACACTCCCAGTACACCGAGTCCTTAGTGTAGTGGATAATGCGGGGAGAAAGCAGACGTTCTTGCATGACCCAAGCTCTACGGTTCAGGGGAGCAGTGTCAATTCTCTCCTCGACCGGACGTTTAAGACGACATGTAAAACTTCGGGACGTGCGCGGATGGCTCTTAGACCATGCAAGATCGAAGTCAAAAGGCAAAAACGGCATCGGATCGTGATCGAAGAAGAGGCCAACATGTCCGTTACTTGCGGCTGTTGCTGCGATGTTAAGAGCTGCGTGTTGATACACGCTCTGCATGGTCGCTGCTTGTGTTGACCAGTCGTCAAGATCGTCTTGAAAGATGCAGCTGTGGGTCAATAAGCACTTTCCGTAGACGTCATGCATCGCACTTACAGAGAATCGATCCACAAGTACTGTATTCCTAGTCTTCTAGCGACCATGAAGGCGTGCTGGAAAGTCTTTGGCAAAAGTGTCACGCAAACACCGGTGAGCAATGTTGACTTGGTTGAAGAAGTGAGACTGTAAGGCTGTGAATCTCCCCAACAGTGCGATAGGGTAGCATATGCGGCAGTTGACGCAACTTGCTCCCCGTCGACCAAAAAACAGCTTGATGATCAGGGACATCAAGATCAAGGAGCCTGACAGGTAAAAAAACACATTGGCGCAACTTTTGAACAACTAGTGTGATTTTTTTTGCAATCCTTGTACTTTGAGGCGAGGAATCTGAAAGATTGCTCGGACCCGGTGTTGAGAGAGAGCTGGGCGTCTGGGGGACCCTGCACGGTCTCTACAAGCTTTTTGTCAGCTAGCTGTGTAGCAAGACGTGCAAGAAGACTTACCAGAAAGGTTAAATCCAACGACAGGATCATCTGGGTCTGATGCTGAGCCAAACTTAATGATGAGGGCACTTTCTCCTCGCGGGACACCATGAGAAATGGACCAATACGTGCAACATAAGGCATTTGGGCTTCCCAAGACGGCCCAAACCCGCACACACAATGGGCAGCGTGATCTAATCGCATTGGAGAATGATTCTCCGTTTGAATGATGTGGATACCACTTCCCTCTTGTCGGGTCTTGTGTAGCCCACATTGACCGGCATGGGATACAGAAAGACTCGTTGACCATCGTGAGGAGTTCCAAAGTACGGAGAACAATTGAAGACGATATGAACAAGCGTGAAGTGTATGGTCAATGAATGGGTTCGAGCTGCGACATTGGATCAGGCTGAGCGTACGCTGCATCGTGATCAGGCCGAGAGTAAGCTGCATCATGCGTGACCAGGCGGCAGCGACTTATCAAGCCTATCAGAAGCAAGTCGAGAATTTGTCATTATCAAGCTCTATGGAAACAGTACTTCTCTTTGGTCTGTTATTCTGCCTTCCGGGTACAACGTACTGAGGCTCGTGGACATGCAATCGCAGATTATTTGGGGTGATGAGAGAGGTGAGGTGGAAGGTCGAAGTTGGTTAGTGAAAGAAGGTGGCCTGTGCTCAATTTTCTGGAGTGACATCAGGTCCACGACCTCATCGTAGCTGCTTCCGATTGAACAACTACTCACAATGCGGCCACACACTCCAGCGCGCGCAATGCGCTCGATACAGCGTTGTGTGCGTTCATCTGCACAACTTAAAAGAGCGACATTATTTCAAACAACACAAACGACCCGCGCCTTCACCACAACACCAACACAACGCCACAACCCCTCAGCCTCGACCGTAGACCCAACGGAAGTCTCACACTTCAACGCCCTCGCCTCGTCATGGTGGGATCCGCACGGCTCGTCGCGACTACTGCACCTCATGAACCCGCTGCGCCACGACTTCATCGCCTCATGCCGCTTCAACGACCCCATGGTTCCCTCGCAGAAGCTAAAGTACCTCGACATCGGATGTGGCGGCGGCATCTTCGCCGAGTCTGCCGCGCGCCTACCAGACACACACAGCGTGACAGCCATCGACCCCACACCCGGCGTGCTGAAGATCGCCGAGGCGCACAAGAGGCGCGATCCGCTGCTGATGGAGCCTGGGCGGCTGACGTATCTCAACACATCGATTGAAGAGCTGCCCCTACCAAAAACACCCGCCGAAGCCTACGACATCGTCTCGCTGTTCGAAGTCCTCGAGCACGTTAACGCACCCGGGCCGTTCATCTCCAACCTCCTCCCGCACGTCAAGCCCGGCGGCTGGCTCGTCATGAGCACGATCGCGCGCACGTGGACTAGCTGGCTGGTGACGAACGTCATGGCTGAGGATGTGCTGGGGATCGTGCCTAAGGGGACGCACGAGTGGGGCAAGTACGTCAACGAGGACGAGCTGCGCGGGTACTTTGCTAAGGAGCCTGGGTGGGATGGCGCGAGCGTGCGTAGTCTGGGTGTCATGTACGTGCCAGGCTTTGGGTGGAAGGAGGTCAAGGGCGGTGAGGATTGGGGGAATTACTTCTTCGCTGTGAAGCGATTGGAGAAGTGATGGTGATGTGAAGAGCAAGTACATGATACCCTAGAAATGTACAATATGTATACAAATACCGAATCCGCAATATAATCAACCACCCAGCCTCTTGTCTCTCATTTCCTCTCCTCAAACGGCACCGGCATGTTCGTCCGCCCCCTGCTCTCCTGTCCCTCGGTGTACACGACATCATGCCCGCCTGCCATCTTCCACGCTCGCAGGTAGTCCTCGCCGGTGAAGCGCTTGGGGTACACCTCAGCCTGTCCAGCATCGGTGGTTCGTGTCTTCTGAATAGTTTGTGCGACGAAAGGTGTCAACTACATCTCACATCAGTCTCCATGATTCTTTCAACTAAGGTACCCCAAGTGTGAGCACATGGTGAAGGGTAAGGCCATCATACCTCCGCATTCTTCGTCCCATGCACCGGAAACACATATGTCCGAATCTTATTCCAGTCCGGCGTGAAGTTGCCATAGCGGTTGATTGTGCCCATGGAGCCCACGCGGTTGCCCTTGTAGTACTCGCGTCCGGCCTGCTTGGTCGAGAGTGGGAGGCGGCGAATCGTGCCCTGGAGGGCGGGTGTGGGTTTGAACATTGCGGTCGATTAGGCGCGCCTGGCGCGGGGATTCAGACGGGCGAAAAGGTTGCTGTAGTGTGGGCAATGCAGGCGCAAACGCTGTCACAACCAATTCGATGATGTTGCGCTCAATGGCTCGTGGTTGCGGACCTCCGGACGCACGGGCGCCCAAAAAAAGTGCACGCCAAGATTTCGCCCACCATCTCGCACCCACACTTACACCTTTCCCTTCCACATTTTTGTGGCTTTATATACGCACCATGCCTCCCCGTGTAGCGCGCAGTTCGCTCCAGAGCGCCACGGCGCCCAAGCAAAAAGGTCGCGCGCCCGGCGAGCGAAACAGCCAAAAAGCCAGCAAGCGCGCACTCAACGCCTTCGCCATCGCGCAGTACGACAACCCGGAGAAGACGAAGATACGCAAGAACCGTCTTGGCGAGCTCGATCCTAGTTTCCACAAGAAGCGCGCGCGCGATGACGAGGAGGACGAAGATGAGGACGAGGAGGACGAGGAGGGTGGGAGCAGGAAGAAGGTGAAGAGGCGTGGTGGGGATGATAGTTATGACGAGGGGAGCGATAGTGAGGGGAATACGTGGACGATGGGCCATGTTGATGACGATGACGATGAGGATATCGACTCCGACGAGGCGTTTGGTGAGAGTGACGAGGAGCGCTTTGCAGGGTATAGCTTCCGTGGGAGCAGCAAGAACGGGAAGAAGCTTAAGGTTAAGAAGAAGGGCAAGATTGTCAATGAGGGGGAGAGCGATGTCGACATGGATGAGAGTGAGGAAGATGAAGAGGAGGAGGACGACTTTGGGGAGGAGGGCATTGATCTGGCTACCGTCCTGGACCGGTATGAAGAGGATGAGCGTGAGGAGAAGAAGGAGAAGGCGCGGAAAAAGAAGCAGAATGCCGATTTTGGGAGTGACAGCGAAGAGCCGAGCGAGGGGGAGGATGTGGCAAAGGACGGCGCGAGTGATCTGTCCAGCGACGACGAAGATGACGAGGAAGACCGCCAGGCACAGCTAAACGACCTCATCTCGTCGCTTGCTGCTGGTGACGAGAACAAGCCCAAAGGCAAGCGCGTCGAGGTTCACGAGTCTGCAGCACCGGACGAGTTTGGTGTGTCCCGAAAGGTCGATCTGCTCAGCTTCAAGCCAAAGACCGCCGACGAAGAAAGGAAGCGCGCATTGAAGTTGCTACGGGACGACAAGACAACAAAGCGTAACGACATTGCGCGAAAGCTTGATGCACCCCTACCAAAGCGACAGCAGGACAAGCTCGATCGCGCAGCCGCCAACACCAAAGCCAACGAGACCCTCGACCGCTGGACCGACACCATCAAGCAGAATCGCCGAGCCGAGCACCTGTCTTTCCCGCTGCAGCACAAAGACGCCGGCAAGGCCATGGGCGAAGACCGTCTCCTGCCCACTACCACTTCCGCGCCCGCCAACGACCTCGAGAGCACCATCCAGTCCATCCTCCAGCAGAGCGGCCTTTCCAACGGCAAAGACGACGAAGAGCAGATCCAGAAGTGGGAAGTCCTCCAGACCAACAAGATGCCCATTGAGGAAGTCGAAAGGCGCCGAGCCCAGCTGCGCTTGGAGCGCGAGCTCCTCTTCCGCGAAGAAGTGCGTGCTAAGCGTATCAAGAAGATCAAGAGCAAGGCCTACCGCCGCGTGCACCGCAAAGAGCGCGAGAGGCTGCTCGAGAAGGAGCGCGACCAGCTCAAGGCGGATGGTGTTGACCTCTCTGAAGAAGAGCGCGAGCACAACGATCGTCGCAGAGCGGAGGAGCGCATGGGCGCCAAGCACCGCGAGGGCAAGTGGGCCAAGGGCATCAAGGCTACAGGTCGTGCGGCCTGGGACCAGGATGCGCTCGCTGGTGTCACTGAGATGGCAAAGCGTAATGAGGAGCTCAGACGCCGAATCGAGGGCAAGCAGGTCCGCGATTCGGACGATGAGGGGTCTGATGTGCCGAGTGATGGCAACGAGAGCGAGGACGAGAGCGAGGTTGACGACGACGAACTGCTGCAGCGCCAGCTCGGACAGCTGGAGAACCCATTCTCCGAGAAGGGTTCGAAGTTGGGACAAATGGCTTTCATGCAGAAGGCTGAGGCGGCGAAGCGATCAGAGAACAATCAGGCAATTGAGAGCATGCGTCGCGAGCTGGCGGGCGAGGACAGTCAGGACGAGGTCGGAGATAATGCCACCCGTGTTGGGCGGCGCAAGTACGGGCCTGGAAAGGTCGTCACGCCAGCTGTGCAGGTGAAGGGCAGCGAGTTCGAGGAGCATGTTGGCTCTGGCGATGAGGCGGACGAGACCACCACGACCGGGCTGTCCAACGGCACACGCAAGGCTGAGAAGCCCAAGAACCCCTTCTCGACGGGCCAATCAAATGGCACACGCAAGGCACAGAAGGGTGTGAGTGCAAATGTTGACCCTGATGTCGATGCACCGAACCCCTTCCTCGCCAAAGCAGCCAAGGCCAAAAAGGGCAAGAAGAACGATGCGGCCGCCGAAGACGAACTCCTCCCCTTCACTGACTTCGCGGACGAAGACGAGCCAGAATCAACATCCAAGCCCTCCGCCGAAGAAACTGTCGACGACTTCCTCCAACAACGCATCACCGCTACAGACGACGACGGCTGGGCTACCGTCCTGGGCGACCAAGACTCAGACCATGACGCCCAAGCTGACTCGGACGAAGGAGACGACCTAGACCTCACAAACCTAAACCGCAACCACCTCCTCACCGCGAAGGGTTTTGCCGGCGACAACGTAGCCGCCGACTTCCGCCTCGAAAAAGCCGCCACCACAAAAGACGAAGCCGCAAAAGAAACCACCAACCTCCTCCCCGGCTGGGGCTCCTGGGCCGGCGACGGCATGACCAAAGCCGAAAAGCGGCGCAACCGCGGCTGGAAGACCACGACCCTCACCCCCGGCATCGACGCATCGAAGCGTAAAGACCGCGCCCTGGACCGCGTCATCATCAACGAGAAGACAGTCAAGCCGAACAAGAAATACATGGCTGGCAGCTTGCCGTTCCCATTCGAGAGCAAGGAGCAGTATGAGCGCAGTCTTAGACAGCCGAAGGGGCGGGAGTGGACAACAAAGAAGACACATCAGGATGCGGTGTTGCCGCGGGTGCTGGTCAAGGGGGGTGTTATTGGGCCTATGCGAAAGCCGTTGGTTTAGTGCTGTGTTGTGTGGTGTGTGGATGTGGACGTGGTGAAGGGAGTGCATATATGGTGTTTGGCGTTAAGAGGAAAAGTTGGGTTTGGGTTGCTGCGTAAGAGCGTAGATGCTCGAATGGATGACTCTCGTTGTGCCAGGTCTTCTTTTTTACTTCCCTACAGTGACCGACCACTACAACACTCTTCTAGCTCACCTTCCTTGTACACAAGTCTCCGCTTCTCCTTGCTTTTGCTACGCGCGTAATCCTTGACTGCGCAGTGATGTGAGGCGACGAGAGTGGGGTCGCTTCCTAATCGACGTTGCTTCCTCTCGCGAATCGATAGTTTGTACCTTCCTGGTTCCTTTCGTCATCGTGGTGACGTCCATATCTGAGATGAACAGTCGTCTTGCCGTCGTTCATATCGCTACCTATCGTCGCCCTTACCGTGAGCTGGTGTGCGATCCTTATCCCTGTCATTTCTTCTGGGCTTTGGTTTCTTACTGCAACAAGGCTGAGAGTGGATCTGTTCATGGGTAACGCATGCTCGGAGCAAGAGACAAAGCGTTCAAAGCATCTAATCTGGCGAATCTACCTGCGCCCGGAACTGTAGGCGCAGACTCATCCATGGATAGCAAAATGTCCAAGAAACAATCCAGAAACGCAATCGCCTTTCACACAACCGAGAAGACACCACGCAGACGGCGCAAGTGCCCTCTGAACTTTCTCTCCCCGCTCGGCCACAGGACTACCGCAGCAACGATCAGCGATGAAGTGCCGCCCGACAACATCTTTGTACTAATTCAGGCTGACGCCATCCTACCGCAAATACCGATTAGCAATCACCATCCCGTGCCAAGGAAGGGTGTCGAGGACGACGACCTGCGCACCCTGCATACCAACAAGTTCTACGCTAATGCCTTTCTCGGCGAGCAGAACCAACCGATCTGGACACATCCATATGCGCTGTGGTGGGGCAAGGGCACACAGGAACCAGGCATGCTGCAAACATGGGGGATGAATATCGGGCATGTCGAGGAGATCGACCTGCAGTATGGGTCGAGAGAGCCGTCAAGGGTAGGAAACTGTTGAGTTCATTTATAGATTACTGACAACATATGCAGGTCATCCATAATCCTCGAAAGCAGCCACTCATTCTCTCCGCAACCGAACTCGATGCGCAGACTACCTTGACTACCGACACACATCTCCCTTTCTCAGTCAACATCAACCTCAAGGTGCACTCCAGGATGCAGGAGCCAAACATCACGTTCCCTGCCGTGCAAGGCATGAGCTTTGTCACTGCTGGCTACAGGAACGCGACGCCCACGATACAAATCGGGGGGCGAGGCTTCGCAGAGTTCAAAAGACCTACCATGATTGGTAGAACAGCAAAGTACCGAATAAGAGACTTCGACGGTAGGGAATGGCTCGTCTATGTTAGCCCTGTGCCAGGTTTCGCGTACAACGTTGGCAGTTTTGTCAAGATCGACACGAATACAGTGCTCGGCCCATCAGCCTTTCAGGGAATCATACAGGTGGCGAAGAACCCAATAGGTACCAGAAGTGAGGTCATTTACGACAGGGCTGCTGGCGCTTTTGTCTGTGAAGCAAAGCTCGCCGCAGTTGTTGACGAGATGAGAGCCACGTATTCCTTCAGCTATACAAAGATCGGGAATGCGCCTTTGCTCATGTTTGCTCTGCCACACCACATCCAGTCTCTCGATCCAGAGCTCAGATGGCAAGTCACCGACCTGCAGCTGAGAACCTCGACAAAAGGCATGGCCACTGCTGTCTGGGCTGAGAAACTGACTTTCATCGAAACGAACCTCCCTGTCACTATGTCTTTCGGCCCCTGGAGCCCTACCATAAGCGCAAACGCGAAAATGCGCTGTCCTTCCGATGTTCTCGCCTTCATCGGCTCGGTCGCAGAGCGCGATCTACGGCGTGCCATGACTGAACCTATACCACCAGACTCGTACTACTACGCCGGTAAGGCACTCGCTAAATTTGCGGTCATCGTGTGGGTCATAAAAGACGTGCTTGGTAACAGCGCAGTTGCTGCTGCCGGTCTGGTAAAGCTCAAGCAGGAAATGGCGAAGTATGTCGAAAATCAACAACGGTATCCTCTATACTACGATGACAGCTGGAAGGGAGTCGTGTCTTACGCTGGCTTTGACGAACCGGGTGCTGACTTTGGGAACACGTACTACAATGACCACCATTTCCACTTCAGCTACTATGTGTATACTGCAGCAGTCATCGCGTATCTAGAACCGGAGTGGCTCACGCAAGGTGACAACAAAGCGTGGACGAACATGCTTGTGAAAGACTTTGCTGAGAGCGACTACAACGGCCGAGACTACCCGTTCTCACGCAGCTTTGACTGGTAGCACGGCCACAGCTGGGCGAAAGGCTTGTTTGAGAGCGCAGACGGGAAGGATCAGGAGAGCACGAGCGAAGACGGCTTTGCAAGCTATGCAATGAAGATGTGGGGGAAAGTGACTGGAGACATAAATATGGAGAAACGAGGTGAGCACCTCTTTCACAGCCAACCCCAGCACTGACACTTCTCCAGGCAATCTCATGCTCTCAATCCAAGCCCGCTCCTTCAACACCTACTTCTACCTCCTGTCCACCTCGTCCATCCACCCCGCCCGCTTCACCCCCAACAAGATAACTGGCATCCTCTTCGAAAACAAGATAGACTACACAACCTACTTCGGCGACTCCCCCGCCCTCGTCCACGGCATCCATATGGTACCCCTCAACCCCTCGAGCGCCTTCCTGCGCCCCCGCGCCTTCGTACGAGAGGAATGGGACGCGCTTTTCTCGCATGGCAGGGCACTGGACGACTGCGTTGAAGGTGGATGGCGCGGTGTGCTGCATGCTAATCTTGCGCTTGCGGATCCCAAAGCTAGTTTCAGATTCTTTCGGGATGGAGTTGGGGGTTTTTGGGACGAGAGGTGGATTGATGGGGGAGCGTCGCGGACTTGGTATCTGGTTTGGGCTGCAGGGTTGGTAGAACTTGCGAAGGGTCGGTAAACAGAAGAAGGGAGAGAAAGGGGGTGGGTGATGACAGGAATTCTTGGTACCTGCGCGAAGGATTCGAATACCTATCATTCACATTACTGCGTACACCAATATATTTCCTTCCTTTGACGATTAGCTGTCTTTACTTTATTACTTACACTGACACTACTCCACTCCAACAGCTGAATGTGACTTGCCAGCACCCTGCACACTCCTGCGCGTTGTGCAAGGATCGTGCATAATTCTTGTATCATAGCCTTGTAGTATTGGTAGAGACTCCTGGTAAGCACTAATGAATATAAGGGGACTGGGGAATTGGTTCAAGTTGCATTGTGTCTTTGGATCGGATTGTGCGGGAATAATCTAAGGGCTAGAACAGCAGCAAGGGCGTAGTGAGGCGCGAGATGGACAAGCGCATAGAGAGGGGGAGTGTTGGGGGATGCCAGCTTAGTTGGTTTGTGGTCGAAAGTCTCTTTGTTGTGGAGAAAGAAGCTGTATCGTCGTGTTCATTGTTGATTTTCGATAGTGGTATCAGATTGATGGTTATTTTTGTCGTTTTTCTTTTTCACAGGTTGTGGAATGGAACAAAGCAGAGAAGTAGCAGATTGAGGAAATATGGCGTCAAAGAACAGATGCGTTCACACTTCAAACTCAGCGCCTGTCCGCGAGACAGTTTGAGAGCAGAAAACTCACTCACCTCACGCCCAACACCCTAACGCACAATTTCAATGGCTCGAGAACCAGCATCGACAAGAAAAGAACAGAACCGCCTTCCCAAACCATCCATTAGCAATGCTAGGCCTAAAGATCCTAGGGCACTCGCCAATTGGAAAGGCGTGGAGCCTCAGTCTGCAGAAGAGATGGAAGACTGGATGCAACGAGAACGAGCTCTGATCCTGCATCGTCTTCGTTGCTGTGAAAGGAAAGCTTTTGATGAGAAGAAAAAGGCCCAGAAGGGACAATACGAAAGCGCACTACGAACTGAGTGGGCGAAATGGGAGCCCGAAGCCGATATCCAGGATGGAGAGATTTACGACTCTGAGCGCAGGAAGGAGATGCTGAAGGATATGCGTTCTATCTCTCCTGGATCCTATGAGGCTCGAGACGAATTAGAGAAGACTGCAAAGTACAGAGATGCTCAGGACTTATGGGAAGGTATGATCCGCCGAGACCTGATCTTTGCATTTGCTAATCGATGCCTGTAGACTTCTTGCACTTCCAAAATGCATGGACCAGATTGCGTACAAACGAAGAGGAAGATAAGCTCATTGGTTCCGAACCCAGTTCGGATATAGAGATACATAAACCGAAGAAGAGGTCTGGACGCAATTACCTCGATCCCTGGCAGGAAAATTTGATAAGGCTATACAACAAGTGGGGTATTGGCGATCGCAATAAACTGCCCGAAGGTGGCATCAGACCGGATCAATTACATGTGTATCCCGACGATATCAGACATACTGCGAAGAGTGGACGACAGAGTTACCTGAAGACACGCTTTCCGATCAGTGCGTTGCGACTAAATTCTGATGAAATCGCAAAGAAACGTACGGAGGTGGAGCAAACGAGGAAAGCGAAGGAGAGAGCCCAGGAAGGCACAGTGAATACGAACAAGTATGCTACTGTTGAGAAACTCCCTGAAGGTCATCAGCTTTATCATGCAGTCACCGAACATACCAACCCCTGGCAATATGAAGGTCGCCGCATCCACACCTCATGGGAAAGCTCGACTTGGGGGTCGGCGGTTGCAAACAAGGAGCTCGTCCTCGGAGAGCGACGGAAGTGCCACCGTCCACGCTATGAGACAATCACCATACCTCGCACAGTTTTTGAACAGGGTTTGCTTTACGATAAGACAACCAACCGGAGACAGGTTGAAGCCGATGGAACATGGCGACGCGGCCAAGTCACACACATGGTCTTCGACAGGTACTATAAGCTCGACGAGAACGAGCAGCGTATCCTACTTCCAGGACCGCATTATATGTACTCTAAACCACACTATACTCCTGCTGGTACTGTGGCACAGGTTCATGAGAGGAGCGGAGAGTATACTGCACGAAGAGAAGCACATCTTAAGTTCGCACTCGTCAAGAACAAAGACGACGCTCTCTCAGATGCCGAAGAAGGAGAGTACGAAGACGACCATGTGTCGATGCCGGATGTGTCTGGAGATCCTGTTGGGACGCCTGATCCGCCTGACGAATCCGAGGATGGAGAGTCGGAGGATGAAGGCGATGATTTTGCAAGGACCTACAAAGAAGGTTCAGGTCTCCCGTACCGTCCGCGGAGACCCAGTGGTGGACCAGAACCAGGAGAACTTGGCTCTGGAGATCCACCAGATGATAGTGATGGTCCGCCAGGAGGGGATCTGCCACCTGGGTCCAGCGGTGATGAGGAATCAGACGGTGCCAACGAGGACGATAGCGACGACGAAGATGGTCCGCCAAAGCCTGATGGAGGTGGCAAGAAAAACAAGAAACGTACTTGGGGTATCAGGGGCGAAAAGTTCACAGACGATGTCAAAGGCAAGTGTCGTTGGGTCGAAAGTACATCCAAGTTCCCGGACGGATTTGAATTCATGCAACGCGACTGTGTACCAGCTCTCAAACCAGGCGCCAAAAAGGTGTTCAACGACGAGGGAAAGAGGTTCACCAAAGTGTATCCACGAGGTGCACCGATTCCTGTCGAACGAAAGGCAAAATACAAAGACGCTAAGTGGAAGAGAGGTAAAGATGGTGTCTTCCGCAAGAAAGATCTGAAATGGCGTCCCGTTTTGATCTTGCGCAAATTCAACAAAGACGACGGGAAATACGTGGGAGCTAGTGATCCCTTCAAGAGATTTTCTGAACTCATCAATGGCAATCTCCCAGAGAACCTCGTGAGCGATTACAACAAAGCCGCTTTGCAGTACATCAACCGCAACGATCACGAAGTAGGACATCCAAACGAACAGCCGCGCTGGACGGAGGAAGAAATCCAAGAAATCGTCCGCTATTTGAACGACCTTATTCGTCAGCACGGTCTCATTCAGTTCGCTGACCAGTGGGATAACACCGTCCATCAAGCCCTAGAGGTACTCAATCAGTACCGCACGGAAAAGATGAAACAAGCCGCACGCGGACCGGAGAGCGTGCGTACTAAATTTCGCCGCTCCAAACGGCTCAAAGACAAGATTGAAGATGTGAAGAAGCGTAAAGGGAAACTTTCGGGTGCGGAGCTGAGACCAAAAGACTATTTCACTATCGAAGATTTCGGAGTAAAGGCGACAAAACCGAAGGCGACAAAATCGAAAGCAAAGAAACGAACGGCTGCGGGTAAGACGAAGCAAAAACCCAAGGCAAAGACTGGGGAAGAATCCGGAAGTGAAGACAAGGACGGTAGGGAGAGTGCTGGTGAAGAGGACGACGACGATGAGCCTGAGGCTGAGAGTCGACCCCCGGCGAAGAAGCGCAAGTAGCAGTACTCTTGGGAAGCAAACCTGCTTGCGTTGGATACATTGGTGTTGCTTTTAGTATTGTATGATGATTTTCACGTTAGCCATCCATGTTTTTATCATCAATCTTCTTTACGAACTCCTGAAGCCTGTAACTTGTTGGAAAAACGTAAAGGTAGCGACAAATAGTGACGGTTTAGATAAATCATTTCTACTTTCAATCACGAACCTGTGACACACAGCCGATTATCGTAGTTCTACATCAATAGCATTGTGCAGCTCTCTGGTCGTAGACACCAGATAGGTGCCTAAAAAGCATTATGGGATATCGCCCACAATGCATCAGGGTCTTAGTACATCACTCTATAAAGAGCAAGCATTCTTGCTTCCCATATCCAAGCCTAACATCGATTTGCTGAGCATCAAGTATTGACTAAGAAGAACTCTGCATTTGGCTTTACTACAGAACAGAAGGTTACGACTACTCTTCTGACAAAACCCTATTTCGGATTTGATCAAACAACATTCCCAACATGACAAGCCTCTCAGAACAAGAATTAGCGTATCGCAAGCGCGGACCTTCCGCTGAAGAGTCTACGGATGATGCGACTCTCCGCAGCAAACGAGTAAAGAGGGATGTAAAGCCTGGGGACGTAGCTGATCGAACGGAAACGGTCAGTACATTTGATCCCTCCAATCCCCCCAGAGTAGAGTGGACGAATGAACAAAGGTACTGGATCAAGTGCCATTATCAGCTAATCCTTTCCGCTCTTACCAAGAGCGCCTGCATCGCACCTGAAAGCACCGTATCCTGTGCATACTTCAATGCCTACTTTCAGGGTTACGTATCCGAGCCTACTAAACAGGGCATGGTGTGGCAGCTAATCGATAGCAAGCGAACATTCGCCGAGTTCAAGCAAGAGATGGATAGAAGCCACCGTCGCGTTTTTGAGCAGATCACGAGAAAGTCACTCGATAACACCAAGGCTGGCGCCAAAACGATATTCCACCCGGTCATCACGCCCTGGATCTTGGAGAGGTACATCAAGATTCACGATGACAAGGAAACATCCGAGCTGGACGAGTTCATCGAGAAAATTGTTACTCAGGAACTCAAGCCCCCAGGGCCAACTTGGGTCGCAGATGGCCGTGCGAACATCCTCCACCGCCGACCTCTAGATATGGCTGACAGATCGGACCACATAACAAGCGGCTACCGAGATACACGCAATCAAAGTGAAGATCGAGAAGATTGGTACCGAGATTACTCCACTCGCAATACCCAAGATGATAATATAGAGATCTCGACGAAAACTGATCCGAATGTTCGCATGAAGTATCAGAACATACACGCACGCTGATTCTGGAAATGCGTTGTTAAATATGGCAATTTTGCGACCAGTTCGTTACGATGGCGACCTGAATGCGCTTGTTCAAGGTGGGGCGGACGTGGAGTTGCCGCGGATGAACGCAGCTCAGCGAGAAGGAATTCGACGAGCATATAGCAGCAGTGAAGGTTGGGGACGTATTGAGGAGGCGGCTGTTCTAGGAAGACAAAGGAAGTGAGGTGTAAATCAGGAAGACGGATTGAAAGCAAGTTGGTATCTTTTGTTTCTGGGTAGTGAGGAAATCGAGGATATCAGTGGAGAATGTGTACTCTTTGTGCAATTCTGAATTACAGACCTGTGACTGAAAATCGCGCAAATTTTTATGTAGAATGACTCTGGATCGGACAAGATATTCTACGTCGTTTTTCCATAAATATAACATACTGAATTGGATGATCCATCATTGTAACGCCTTCCGATTGTTATCTATAACACTCCATTGTGGAAGTCGACGCGCGAGTGGAGATGGAAGTCAACTATACAAAGGACATCATGATATCACCTTCAGGTGGAAAAGGCTGGTACCGAGTCCAAGTTCTCACGCAAAAACATCTGCATAGTGGAAAGACATAACGGATACGCCGATTCAGCGACCAGTCCGCTTTGCTAGTTCTACAAGTGTTGTGATGCTTCCGTAAGTGATTACAAGTAAGTTCACTTTCCATAAGTCGCAGCCTAGCTCGTAGCTACAACAGCGAAGTATGACTCAAGCGAATCTTGTCGAGAAAAGTCAGCTTAATGATGGTCAGGACTTCAGTATCCTCTTCTGTGGCTTAGCTTTGCGTTTGCAGGGGTTATATCTCCTGAAACTTTTCTCCTCCACAGAGTGCATTGCTGTTCCATCGCTTTGTTCTAAACACATCGAATCTACAATCGGACCATTGGGATGATCATGAAAGATTGTTTGCACAGTGTCTTTGAGACCTCAGATTCCATTAGTCTATATCTTCCACTCTTCCATTGAGGCATTCATCTCACTGAACATAACAAAAGTAAGAACTATGGGTCCCAAACGAAAGCGGGATGTTGAGGATAAGGGCAGGTCCGCCAAAAAAGCCAAGCCTACCAAGAAGGAAGAGAGCGATGACGATGAGGAAACAGTGACTGCTGAGCTGCAGCGAAAAAACGAAGGGAAGTTTGAATTAGTTGCCCGAGACCCAGACCCTCCACAACTGGGGGATGAGGATTCAGAGAAACTTGCATTACAATTTCGTAAAATCGGGGCGAAGCAGCCAGGGAACACAAATACGTTCACCAAAATTGCGTCCGATAAAATTGACTGGAAAAACAAAGGGCACATTGCGGTGATACAGAATTGGCGTCGACAGCTCTTCCGACGCCATGGTTTTCCACTGTCCCGGCGAGTTGCAAACTGGCAGCCCAGGGAAGAGGCTTTCCTTGGACTACTCTTTCGACTAAAAGAACAACGAACTAGAAATGGTGAGCGCGTTCGTAAACCTACCACAAAACAGATAACGGAGTGTTTCAACGCCTTTTTCGCCAGGCACCGCACACACCCTGCAGGCAGTGGTACGTCATCAGCTGATGGTACTCGTGGGGAGGACTCAGTTGGGAGTAAGCTCAAACAAGAAACATAACTCGGTAGACTTGCCAGAAGGGTCAAGGACTCTCTTTCATTGGACAAGAAGATGCCTCTGTTTCTTCCACAAATCACAGAACGAGAGCTAGACAAATTCATCAAAGATAGACTCGAAGATGCTGAGAAAACAAAAAGTGATCGACATAAAGGCCCTACTGGCCCTGTTGAAGGACGTCCTTCGAAAGGTAAGCACAGCGACATGGCAGACAAGCACCTAAAGCCTACTGCGCCAAATTGCGGCTCCCGTGCTTCGCCTAGTACTGGTGCTATAGGCCTCATTAAGGATCCTAGAGAGACAGTGGCTGACGTCACGCCTATTCACGAGATCAAGCGTATGATCAATGATGGATGGTCGATCCCTGCCGTTTCAGAAGATACCAGGACTACTGAAATTGAGCGAGATACAAATACTCTTGAGGATACGTGGATGTACAAAGCGGTCGAAGAATTTGATGACCGCTGGAAACGCAAGAACTTCGGATACAAAAAGCACACGGATGCCTTGCGTATGAAGTGGTATCAAGATCGAGGAAAAAAGCAGCGTCCAATGGAGCAGCGCTTGGCTGTTGCACAGACAGTGAATGGCCTTATTGCCCATGCTGTTTGTCCCCCGGTTGGGTATGGTGGCGATGTTAATGCGCTAGCGGGAAACAGATTACTGCTGGCGAAGGAGAACAGAAGGATTCTGGAAGTTCATCGACGGAATTTCGTTGCCAAGGTAGGTGCGAAATGAGTTCTTAGCGATTTGTCTAGCAGTTTTGCGAGCTGCCTGCAGTGTGGTGTCTTGCTCTCACACATGTTCCATGATTCACGCTTTGTTGTTAGTTTTCCTTAGAAGCACACATCCTTTGATCTGTTAAAAACAAAGGATCCGAGTTGCGTGGCTGAGTCGATCCTCTTAAAAACCTGCGGCTGAGGCATGATGCAATTCGAACAAAGGCCAGTGAAACGGGACCCAGCAGGTATCCCGTTAAAAGGAGAAATCTCCCAGCTTTGTCGGTCTCCGTAAGAAAACGAGGGCGGGTTTCCACCAGATATTACAAGAACACATCCCTCGTCTCCATCGCTGCGAAAAACTCAGTTGAAAGAGAGTCATGGTTACCTACCCAATTGACCCGGAAAACTGGCCATCTGACCCTGCCACACTGGATGAGCTGGAGGAAAATTGGATACCAGCAACAAAGACTGCGTTACTGAAGTGGCTCCACGACGCAAAGAGACAAGCCACAGGACCCGGGAATGGAACACAATTCGAGACTCATAGACAGTCTCTCCAAACAGAATGGGCTCGGTGGGAGCCACTAACCAATCTGGACACTGGGGATTTAGCAATCAAAGAAACAAGTAACGCCTGCGAAGCCGCAATGAAAAAAAAACGACATCTATTGTGGGAAAAGAGCACGAGAAGTTCCACACGTGGCACAATCATGTAGAGTACAGATATGCGCAGGCGGCATGGGAAGATTACCTATACTTCCAGAACGTTTGGGACCGATGTGGTTTCGTTACAGGCGAGAACTTTGATGAGAAACCCGGCAAAGCTTCAAAGTTGAGGAAAGGATCATCCAGTGTGAAGAGCAAGACAAAGGCAGCTCGCACATCCCATCAAACCTATCCAGATGAAGAGTCGCTCCGAGATCTTTACACCAAATGGCGAGATCACGTCATCGTTCTTTACTTGAAATTTAGACTGGGCAGCAGGAGGACTATGCCTGAGATCATTGGGCCAGAGATCGCGCACCGATATTCGAAACCTCCGAGGGGTACGACATCACTAAAGCTCAAGGTCTATAAGTACCGACATAGTCGCCTGGAGAACCAATTTCCTCGGCGCAAAGCGAAAGGAAGAACTCACAGCCGAGAAGATGTTTCAAGGACCGAAGAAGAGATCAAGCACACCATTAGTAACGACAGAACTTTGCTTACTAGTGGTAAGATGATTCACATCACATGGAAGCTAGATCAAAATGCTTTCGCTCGCGAGAAGGCGAGACGAGATGAAGAATACTTGAAAAGTTCCATAACAAAACACGTACTGCACAAAGACCACGTACTCCACCATGGGGTTATGGAGACGAGTTATGACTGGCCCACATCTTTTGATGCAGAGGAATGGGGCAATGTAGTCGCCGTGACCGCAAGTAAGCGAGAATACGTATACGAAGAGGAGGAGTACCTGACTGAGAACGGTCAGAAGGGAAAGCGATATAAGGACGATGTGAGGGGCCGCCCCATAAGGGCCACGGATATCTGTAGATACAGGAAACTTAAAGTTATCAAGCGAGTCGATGCCTTCATTCATGACCTTAGGGAAGATGGGAGTGTCGAGGGTCGAGACAAAAAGGATCCTGGATTGGAAGACCTGGGCAAGTTAACGAAGTGAGTTACGACTACGTGCTCAAGGACGATGAGAAGACGTCAGATGTGCGCTATAGATCAAAAAACATTTTCCAAACTGTCAAGATCGAATCGAAGTGGCCTCGGGTTACTAGGTATCAGCGTCACCTTCAGTCAGCCAGGGTAGACTCCAATCACCGAGATGATGCCCTTGTGGATCAGCTATCAGAGAATGAGGCCGAAGACTGCACTAAAGGTAATGCGAACTTCACTCGGTCCGGAAACATGGCCTTGAGAAGAGTTGTGTATTCAAAAAACGACCAAGATGACGATGATCCGAGAGCTCCAGGTGCAGAGCCGGATCCACCTGTGGACGATAGCGAACTCAGCCAGAGCGATGACGGGGGGAACCGACGATGAGGGGGATTTATTCACCCAGTCTTACCTTCAGAGGATTTAAATTGGGGCAAAGCTCATGAATTTTGCCAACCTGTTCAAGACACTCAATTTAGACAAGACATCGCATTGGTACATCGACCTGGACACCCCAAACTTGGCGACTAAGACTGGAGTGTAAAGGCCGACAACTTCGAATTCACTGATACATGTATTGGAAACATATGTGTAAGACAAAGCTTCCTTTGCATGCTTGTAATTGTGTGGTCGCGGCGAGACGACAGGTACTTAGCAAACATCAGTAGCAAACACACCCGTAGTGTGTGCCACAGAGCAATCATTCAATCCTAGACATGTCGAGATAGCATGCAGTGGAAACAGCCTTTGGTGAGTTGTGCGTCTTCAGTGGGCGGAGACATTTGCCAATATGATTGATACAACGTTACCTGTATGTAAGGAAGATGACTTTACCTGTAATCGCAAGGATTTTATAATGCAAACTCCGATCCGCTTGGTACTTTTTTTCTTGCTTTTTTTTGATTCGTTTCTACACCTGGATATGTCTTTCCGGGCGTTGTTGTCACAGAAAGCTGTCACGGTTTGCAAAACAAAACAGTTAGCGACGTCTCCACAAGTACAAACAAGAGCTAACGAAGAGATCACGGGAAGATTTAGCTATATATGCTACAACATCTGCCCGCATAGTAGCGCTGCATTAGCACAAGATCTGACCGGCCAACGCGTCACGAACGATGATTGCAACTACCAAGTTCTATGTTTCACAAATCCAAACACGTGCAAAATACCGGATCCCATACCAGGGATTTACTGGATCCAAGACTTGGCTGAAGGCAAGGCTCACATCTGGTACAGGGCAGATGGTATTAGATGGGAGATGACGCTTATCTTTAGGAGCTTCGAAATGGAAACCAACATGTATCTTAGTGGTTGGCAGCTGATGGAAGCTGAGAATGATGCCACTCCAAATGACAGCAGCTGGGCGAGCAAGTACAATAGCGCATTGCGTGCATTTATGGAGCATGGTCGTTGCTTTGAGGCATGGGACGGGACATCGAATGCACCGCCGCGGACCGAGTAGCCTCGTCGCCCCGCTTCACAAACGTATGGGAGCTTCAAAACTGCCATGGATTATTTTCCTCACGATTGTAATTTCCTAAATGATATTGTCTCGATGTCATCTACCTTTGCCTTTGGTCTATCCTGTGTCTGCTAATCATATCGAGCCTCTTCATCATCCACGGGAGCTTGTGAAGAGCACGTCCTGGTACGCTCTGAGTCTGATGTTACCTATACCATGAGATCGGGGAGCTTCAGTACGAAGGACCTGTTGCAAGAAGGTTTAAGAATGGCGAATTAATCATCCTGATCTCCCCACCTCAATCAAGCTGTGTACTCAAGATCGCAAGACACTATCAGTTGATCTCGTTCCATCTCGTTTAGCGCTTGTTAATTGCCTACTTCACAAGAATGCTTTGAATTTGAATCCACTCTCCAAAGTCTTTCTTCTTGTATTTGGACACCTCTTTAACGTTGACGAGATTAAGGACGCCATCACGTGACCTTTGCCTTGACTGCAAACACTACAATTTAGGTGCGAGGACAGATCGTATCACGCTACAAGGACTGGGCGAACGATTTGGGGGAGACCCTTGATAATGGCGAGTCCGAGATTGGTGGTGCGATTGGCTGCCGTTGCTCGGAATTACTGCTGGCTAGGGTCATGCCCGGTATGCATCGATGTTCCGCTCGACCAGGAGCAGTACCAGTTGGAGTATCTGGTGTTTTCCGTTCTTCGATAGACAGCAGCAACATCTCGAACACTGCGAAGCTTCGTGCATGGGGTCGTAGTGTCGTTGCCATGCTCGATATGTTGCTGGAGGAGTGATCATCTCAGGCCTTACAGGATAAACTCGAAGATGTATCGTGAGCGTGGAGGGGCTCCCAACCCAGGACTATCAGTGTAGATAATATGATCGCCCAACAGTAAGTTTTACAATTCTTGCCACTATAGCCAGGTGATGATGGTCGCGTCAAACAAATTCGATGACCTTGCAATCTCCCAGTTACATTGAGAGATGATGAAGGCCAATTCATCGTGGTAGAAAGAGAGCGGTTAGTACTGTTGTGTTCTGATTTCTTTTGAGTGTGCTGTCTTTGCCGTCTTGAAGACCGTTCTTTTGGCGCATCATGCTTACCGTCAAAAGACCACAACCTCGAGGATGCCTTTCACCTCTCTCACGACTAGGCCAGTTTGCTATGTACTCCGCGTCCGAGACTCCTCCCGCATCATACTGTTGAGGATCGACGCTGATGCTATTCATGTTACCTTGCGAGCGAACAACCTACTTAGAGACAATTGCTCATGATTTTTCCTCCACTATTGCCAAGCTATAGGTGTACTGACCGTGCAATAGCTTCTCAGGCGATGAGCATTTGCTTCGTATGCTCCTCCTTAACGCTCATGTCGATCGACAGCCCCATGTCACGATAATTGACCGGTCGTCAAGATGCTCTCACAGCTGTCGCAATCGTGCGCTGACTTACGCAAACACTACGGAGATCAACACAGCCAACAGGGCCATCATTGGGCATCTCCACAAGTACTGTGGAGAACAACGTGGCCAACAGGGTGTACCTTTTCCACCAAAACCTCGAAATACCGGTAGTGCACGCATCGCGACCTGGGATCTTGGCTTCCAATTCTTGGCCAAACGTACCGGTATCGAGCCACTCGTTACTGCAGATCGACGATGTACTGGTTGCAGGTAAGGCTCGAGACGGCTTTTGCGACAGCTAGTTTCCCCGCAAACAGCAGCCGTCATCACCTGCGGGTACGTCTTCTTATCGTGTCTGTCTCGTAGACCATCCCTTTTCCTCGAGCCCTTAGCAACTAGATTGCCTTCATTCTGTCGCATTAGATGCCGGCCGCGCACTTGAGCCGTGTAAGGTTTGTTGTGTCGTGTTCTCGACTGCAGAGGCGGTTGCTCACGGATGAAGGCATCCGAATGGTTATCTCGACCTCGGCCGCGTCGGGCTATACCGGCCAGTGACGTCTAGACCCGATGCTTGCCAACACCAGCTCTGAGCACCCGTATCGTCATGATAGGGTATATATGTCATTGGCTTCCCCACTCGCGAAGCCTCATAGGGCTCTGCATCCGCTGTCAAAACTGCTTTGAGGCTGACTTTCTTGGTTCGGCGACTTGTACCCGCACGCGATTACAGGGATTCTAACGTCCGTCACGAAAGAGCTGTAAATACTTAAGCATGCCGACACCTCCGTTTTCGCAGGATCGCCGAGATTGGTTGAGCGAGGTTTCTGGATTGTTCGCTAGCAAGAAAAAGCCCGTCGCTAAGAATCAACTGAGGAGCACGAACTCGCTTACTCTAACAACTTCCTCCTCGAGCTCGTTCCGGTCCACCTCAACTTACTCGATTATTGGAAAACTGCGGAACTGATTGAGCTCTTTCAACGTAACGACAGAACTATAGGATGACATTTCAGAAGATCAAGCAATGGAAATCCGGCCAGGATGGTCTGGACAAACTGTATATGGAAGAGGCGGATATCCCAACACCGGGCGAGGACGAGGTTCTTGTCGAGATACATTCGGTCTCGCTGAACTTCAGGGATACAGAGGGTAGGTTCTCATTCCCGCAGAACGACACGAAAGATTTTTGACTCCGTACAGTCTGCATGGGTCTTTACAACCATCACAAGCAAGTTGAACAGCCTCCAGCCGTCGTTCCTGGCAGCGACATGTGTGGTACCGTGGTCGCTGTCGGACCTTCATCCAACAACTCATCCGATCCCTACAAGAACCCTTCGTTTAGCCTCAAGGAAGGCGATCGCGTCGTCTCCACTTTCGCACAGACCCACATCACCGGCCAGGTGCAAGCTCGCGACATGGGAAACGGCCTCGGCAACCCCCTCCCTGGTGTCCTGACACAATACCGCGTTTTCCCCACATACGGAGTATTGAAGGTGCCCGAGTACCTCTCTTTCGACGAGGCAGCATGTTTGCCCATCGCAGCCGTCACAGCTTGGATGAGTTTGAACTGCATGCGTCCTGCCGGCTCAGTCATTGGCGCCGGCGAAACAGTCGTCTGCCAAGGCACAGGTGGTGTTTCCATTTCCGCTGCACAGATCGCCAGCGCGGCAGGCGCAGACGTGATCATCACATCTTCCTCCGACGAGAAGCTGGAGCGCGCGAAAAAGCTCGGCGCCAAAGAGGGCATCAACTATCGTAACACACCAGCCTGGGACGATGCGGTTCTCAAGCTCACGAACGATCGCGGCGCAGATGTCGTTATCGAAGTTGGCGGTGCGCAGACATTACGCAAGTCTTTCGAGTGCGTGCGTTTTGGTGGCTTGATCGCTTGCATCGGGTATTTGTCAGGCAAACAGGATGAGGAGGGCGACAGGACGAACACAAACCTGCTGTGCTTGAAGAGGAACGTCACGCTGAAGGGCATCATCAATGGCCCACGAGACGAGTTCGAGAGGATGTTGAAGTTCTACGAGGAGAAGCAAATTAGGCCTGTTGTCGACAAGGTGTGGAAGTTCGAGGAAGCCGATCAAGCGCTGAGGTATTTGTTCAGCGGTGGGCATTTTGGAAAGGTCGTCATCCGCGTCAAGGCGTAAGCATCGACTTTGTTAGATACAAATACATATTGTACATCCACCCTTTCGATTTTTCTGTTCTCGTACTGCAGTTTCTCTGGTCAACAGTCTGAATTAATGCTGTACCTTAGCGAAACCCGATTTGAACCAGCAGCTATGTTGCCATTGACGCCTGCAGTGATACTCAGTCAGTCGCACCTCTTCAGCTGTATAACCTCGAGTAAAGATGATGGAAGACCAGACTCTGAGACATTCG
Organism: Phoma sp. RAV-16-625; assembly: GCA_004335185.1. Classification (NCBI taxonomy): domain Eukaryota; kingdom Fungi; phylum Ascomycota; class Dothideomycetes; order Pleosporales; family Didymellaceae; genus Phoma; species Phoma sp. RAV-16-625. The sequence continues at coordinate 9,510 of SAUA01000191.1, read as the reverse complement.
CGGCATGTGAGACATATGCTCCACGCACTGCTATTCGGACCGTGCGTGCGACTTACAGCAAGGTCGCGTGTATGTACGACATGGTTGGAACACGCTCCTGTGCCGAGCTACAAGCTGGGCGCAAGCCAGCTTGAGTGAGTAACCATACCATATAGCAAGCAAGACAGACTAAGACAGGTGTTCCAGTTGAGAAGCATGACGAAGTTAGAACATCAGTCCACGAGCGATCTCTAACATAACAAATAACTTCTGATATATGGTTGTGGGATGTGATCAAAGTTTTTTTCTCTCTAAACTCACAGCCGGGAGCGTCATGGGATTCTCTATGAACTTTGGTGGATATCACATACGCCTACGTTGGGATAATATCGACCCACTTTTGAGCCAAAATGATCTCAGTCTAGCGCTGGAGTGTCACGAAATCGATTCTCTGGCCACTGTAAAGCTCATAGAGCATGAAAGTGTGCTCAATTTTGACCATATCGATGCTTAGCACTTGTCAGAATTGCCTCCGGCATCAAAACCGCAGGGGACTGTCGAGGAAGTACACTTTCTTTGAACCCGACTAACTGATAAAGATCTCAGATCTATTCGATGATGATTATCACCGGTGCTTTGTCTGTCACTCAGCCACTCGAGTTCAAAGAACCTAAATGACCGGGCCTTTGAAAGTATTCAATGCGGCGACACAATGGATTTCAGCACGATTTGCAGCCTCGAGGACAAAAGACAAAGCGATTGATATATACCAAATCCTTTCACCATGAACCACTTCTCCATCCTTGGCAAAGCCATTGGACATACTTATATATCATATTTGTAGACCAAAACTTCCTGAGTACGCCCAGATCCCGACCACAACTTTTCTCCTGCCAAAACCAAGCAAGGAAAGCGAAACTCTTCCCGACTTCAACAATGTCAAAGCGCCCATCGTCACCACACTCGTTTGAGGAGCAGCAAGAAAGCAAAAAGCCAAAGCTGGAAGGTCCTGCTGAACTAGAGAGCCTTGTCCCAAACGCGGGGTCAGAATCATTGCAACCATTGGATGTCGCCGAAGCCACTGAGCACAGCCTTGATGAGCGCTCGTCAATTATCTCTAAGATTTCCGACAATTGGCTTGAGGGAACAATTGCTGACTACTTGCCCGAGCATGCCTACCCTGCCAACGGCAGGGGTAACATACTACAATGGCCTTTCGCATTGCTTGAAGCATTGCTAGAGCTATCCATTGTCACTGCCGTTCAGGACGAAGACTTACGTAGCAAACTGACCGGGGCATTCGTGTCTGCCAAACGGTACTCGCTCGCACGTTCTCTAAAAAACATTAAAGCTGTACACGACTCGTTCGTCAAGAAGGACAGCACTGAGTCTTCCGAAAGCGAGCCTCTTGCAGGAATTGATACCAAAGACGGCATCGCGGTCACCAAAACAGGGAAAAGTAAGACAACACGCAAAGCTGGTGACGGTTTCACGTCTTGGAAGCCGGATTTAGCTTCCGTTGAAGTACCTGCTGTTCAGCCCCATTGGGGCATTGTGCCTCGCACAGGCAGTCATCGGCCGTCTGGAGTTCAACCTTCTGCGAAGACTACAAACGCGGCCGTGAATCCACCGTTGTGGGAGGACCGCAAAGGTGCTGTTCGGATCAAGCGCGGCAGTCGTTACATCAACGGCTATGACCAGGCCCTTCATATGTCGCTCTCACTGATGGACATGCGACCCGTTAGTCGGAAAAATCAAACCCCCAAGCGACAGCCCGTGTTATACTATTATGAACATGGAATGCCCACAGATTGGAACGACGTTGGCGCCATTAACGATCTGAACAAAGCATTACAGGAAGCTATCAAGGCGAAGTCGAACAAGGAACCATCTTTCACTGCCATCGAACGTACTGCACTTGCAAAGCTCTTTGCTGTGAATAAAGAAGCATCGATATGGGACATCGCTGAGCTATTTAATGATCTAGTGCATCCTGTCACTGAGTCGGAGGATGGACAGTATCCGAAAGGTCGTTTTACAGAGAGCATTCGTCACGAGTATCTCACATATAAGTCCACGTATGACAAAGGTGAGGTACCCACTGACGCCACGGAAAAGGACGTTAAGCTTGAGAAGCGTTATGCAGAAGAGAAGACAGCTCTAGCGGAGACAAGGGCAAGACGAAAGAAGACTAAGGCCTCTAAGGCGCTTTGTTCTCCCAAGATGAGCAACACGGCCGGTGTGACAAAGAAGCGCACCCCGAAGAAGACGACCGACAAGCCAAGCATCAAAGGAATCCTTACCCAGGCTGACGAGCCTGTCGAGTCGACTGTACCGATGTCTCAACAGCCCCATCTGTCCAAAAACGACGAGGCTATGCTGGAAGCAGCAGGCGCTTACACTATGGAAGATGTTCGATCGTCATCGCCGCTCAGCGCAGTATCTCGCGCAATTGTCGACTATCCTACGTACGGTTCGAAGATCGCGGTTGTTGAACAAGAGAAACAGGAAGCCGTCGCGCAAACGTCCGCCGAACTACACAAGCCATTCGAGGTCAGGTTGACGCAAGTGTCCAGCACCGCTCTTTCTGGTCCTGTTAGTACAGACGGGAGTGAGAGCGCTGTCGACATCGAACACGAGAAAGATGCGGTTGTGGAGACTCATTTTGTCTCTCAAGTCGAGACGGAGTTGACTGAAACTCGGACTGTTACTCAAACGGAGATTGATGTCCAGAAAACCGCATTTGAAGCTGCTGTACCCGTCAACGAAGGTTCCATAGCTACTGTCGTATCGCAGCCTGCAAACGTGAGCGATACCATGAGAATCAGATTTGTTGAGAAGGCGGTTCGTGATACCAGGATCGACGAGAATTACTCCGATGACGATGAGCTTGGCGACCTCCTGTGAGAGCAGACTATAGACTGGAGGATAAGTGTTTCGAATATTGAATTAGGCTGGCATTGTTCATATAGAGTTACCCTCCGCCGCAATTAGAATCAGATAATATCGGACACCATGTTTGAAGCCTTTTGGGATACAATCTAATGATCTATCTGTTCCGCCTCGGTATGTCTTTGCCATATAAAGATCACTTGCCTGCAATATAGATGATAAGTTGTAGTGACCGCTGGAGCAGTTGAGATATGGTTCCAATTGAGTTGCCGGTATTGATGCGGGTGCACGGGAGGGTTCAGTAGCTGCCAGGGCTGCCACTGAGGCGCTCGCACGTGAGCGTGCCTTTCACGGCTTGGCACTCTCGGTTGCACGTCCCACTGGTAAGGCAGGAACAACAACAACAACAGAAACGCGCTCCAAGCTTAACAACTGACCTTCCCACTCAACTTCGGTCCACAAACTACTTTGGACATTCTTGAGTACGTTGACATTGATACTATGCTTACCCGAGACGCGAGCGATCAATGAAGCTAAACACTGCAACAGATTCCTTTGAGCAAGAAGTCACTCGTATCTACACGCAATCGAAGCGCTCTTGTGGATCTGCACGTACAACATGGGTAAACCAGTAGAGTCCGACTCTTACCTCCTCGACCAATACCCGGGGCACGTTCCCCTGCTTTTCCTTCAGACTTTCCTCTCACCATCTGGTACCAAGGCCATTCGGAAAGTCCACGATATCTTTGACGCAATCAACAACAACGCAAAAGTCAAGCCTATGCTTCATCGACGCCTGCTAGCACTCAGTGTAACATGCCGAGTCCCGTGGTTCAAGAGCGACCGCCGGCGCATGGAGTGGCTGCGGATTGAAGTGTACAACAACGAGCGTCGGTTGCTAGACTTTCTCGGAGCGCTTCCCATTAAAGCCTTCTTTGACCTTCGAGAAGCAGATGCGCATGTCTACGACACCGCCGCTGAGAACGAAGAGCACCTCTGCCTGCAGTTCTCCGAGCAGCTTCAGATCGGTCCTTTCACAAGCCTCAAAGTCTTCGAGGGCCTCCTGTACCGTGACCTTGCAGAAGCTATCGTGGAAGGGTTCGGAATCCCAACGAGCGATCCTCGAGGCGACGAGCTACGAAGCTCTGTTGCTCGTGGTCTTATGGTCGCAGGTCGCATCGCCACCCACGTCGTTACTGTACAACAGTCACTGCCGAGCATCTGTATTATTCCTACAGACCGCTACTGGGGTCGTCCATTGCTCAACGAAGAAGTTGCAGAGAAGTCAATCACAGCTTTGAGCAGCCAGATTGTGAACCTCAATGACATAGACGAGACCGATCTCCGCGCGCTGCTCCACTGTCTGACCGAAGGCACCAAACCGCTCTTGCGCGTCCACTCCGCAGACCAAGAACAACAATGGCTCAGTGCAGACATGTTGGGCTTATGGGTACTCACTCGAGGCCTGCAACCGCTGATTGACGTCTTTGAAGCTGGGCGCCCATTGAAAATTGACCGGCGGGATAACCCGAACGATAGGTGGACGATGTTGTTGTATACCCGCTGGCCCGAGAGGCACTCTTTCTGTTCAGACTTTGAGGAGTGGTGGACCCACCGAGCTGTAGAAGGACTGTCAGATGAGGTGCAGTCTTCTGGCAGCCCACAGTTCTCGAACGATCACGACGTGGACGCTCTGAACGTGGTTCATTGGTGATATCTGGATCCGTCGACCAGTGGTAAGTCTCGTCAGCAAAAAATCCGCAGCTCGCCATCTGACTGTTACTTTTCCAGGAATGTATCGCGATGAGCAGATACTACGTGTTTGGACGCTTTCATCGAGATGCGCTGAATTGAAGCTCAGGTTCGGCAGAGTCATTCCCTGGAAACATTGCACTCAATCGAAAAGATCCCAGTCCAGTCGTCAAGTTGGTTTGCTACACATGTTTTGGCTCTTTCTTCTTCTGGAGGCGATGATGACGCTGGCTGTAATTCAAAACAGCGCTATGTCGCTTTCACGCTAACTGATTACGGCCGCGCTAACGCACCATGCTTATAAATTCAACACCAAGTCTGTTAGATCGAGCATACCAACAGCCGGACGAAATGCGGAAACGTCTCTTGAAGTAGCAGCGTTTGCTTGTGCATCATAAATCGCCATCCTCCCCCCTCTTGAACTTACAAACATCAAACGATAGCTCTCAAGATAATATATTACATTGAGATACTTGATCTTCGAGTCACTTCCTCCTCAATTTGTCCCATAATGTCTCCTTCTTTCCTCATCATCGGTGCAACTGGCAACACCGGGCGTGGTGTTGTGGAAACTCTCTCCAAGCTCCTTCAAGCCAGCCCCACATTCTCCGGCCATCGCATCCTCGCTTTGACACGTTCTTCGAACAGTTCCGCCGCACAACAACTCTCCAAACTGCCCCATGTTCAAGTTCTCCAGCAAAAGTGGCCCGAAATCACCGCCCAGTGGCTGCGTGAACATGAGGTAGCTCGCGCCTTCATCGCCTCACACAACGAGCCCAACCAATTTGCCGAAGAATCCACATTCCATATTGCGGCCCTACGCGCAGGCGTCAAGTACGTTGTGCGGATTTCAACAACGGCAGCAAACGTGCGTCCCGACTGCGATGCATACTACCCACGGACGCACTGGGCCATTGAGACGATGCTCGATTCCCCAGGCTTCGAAAAGCTGCAGTGGACGTCGCTGCAACCTAACGTCTTCACAACCTTCTACCTGGGTAATGCAGCCGAGCTGATCAAGACGGTCCGCAACGGAGGAGAGCAAACCACGCTCAGTTTGATAGCAGATGCAGATGCACCGGTCGGCATCATCGACCCCCATGAGGTCGGTATCGTAGCTGCGCAGCTCTTGCTTCAGGACGATGTCTCTCCCCACAACAAGCGTAGGTATGTACTCAATGGCCCTGAGGACATCACAGGAAACCAGATTGTAGCCATGGTGGAGGAACGCATTGGTGCCAAGGTCAAAGACGTCAAATTTAAGGACTTTTCGTTCTTGGAGCATATGGTGGCGGCAACGCAAGAGTCGAGGAACGTTATCATGTCGATTTCGCACGCCGCTGAAACAGCATGGAGCGGGCTGTGCAAAGCTGAAACGACAAGCAAGGAGATACTTGAGCTTGCAGCGCCAAAGAAGTCGCCTGCTGATATACTGGAAGCAATGCTGCAATAGATGATGAGAGCTATAACTTCGCTTTCTCCTCCTCAAAGTCTCCGAACTCTCTTCTGTCCGCCTTCCTTGGGCTGTCTCCAAACTCTTTAGCCGCTCTTAGTTTCAACTCATCCTCGTTTTTCCACTTCCATGCTCTGTCCTTCTCCTCGCCGTTGCTCTTCCCATTCAGAACATTTAACATGTACTTTCCAGAATTTGGCAGGAACTTGTACGAGTGAAAGCTGCCACCGACAGCTATGTACACGTTCTTTAACCGGTCATCAGGGTGGCGAGACATGACCCAATCTTCCGTAGGTGTGACGGCATCGTAGCATATGCGCCAGCGATCTGGACTGCGTGCCTTGGTCCATTCTGGCATACTACCCTTGATGACCTTCTCGCTCTCCTGAATGAGCTTTGCAGGTACTTGCATTTGGTTTTTCTTACTAGGAGCAGTGATCCGCCGTCCAGATGATGTCGTAATGGTGTTGGTGAACTCGGTCTTGAGGTCATTGACCTTGAGTGATGGGATATGGTGGTACGGTGGGATGATGTCGACTTCGCCGCCTATGACGACGATAGGTAGCTTGGTTTCCATCATGTGTTTCGACTCCTCATCGTTGAGATCGTAGTATGCGGACAACCTCCCAACAGCTGTGACTTGTCGTTCAATTCGATCCTTTTCCTCGATCCGCAGCTTATCTTCGAGAGGTGAGAGTAAGCCACTGGCCCAAGCCCCAGCGGCGATGACTACTTTGTCTGCTTTCAGCACTGTTCCGTCATGCAATCTTACACCTGCTATCCCTTGTCCATCATCGCGCATCAACAGCTCCTCGACTTCACCCGTGACTCTTTCGACACCTCGGCTTTCTGCAATTCTCAGGTACCCCTTTGTCGCACTCGCTGCATCGCACCACCCAGCTTCCGGATTGAAGTAACCCTTCCCCAATGCCTCACTGTCTAGGCCCTTCAACACACCGTGCTCTTCAATCAGACCTTTCACATCGATACCATCGACCACGTGACTCCCTCTCTCCTCGAAAGTCTTCTTCACGCCTTGGCAAAACTGCTCCCCACTCGACCCATCAAGCACGACCCACCCTGTTTTGTGAAAGTGGCCTTGAACAGCGATGCCCCAGAACCAGAAATGGATTGCTTCGTTGGCGAGATTGCAGTACAAGGGTGAAGTGTAGTCAGTGCGAATGATACGGTTGATGTCCACCGCCGCCGCAGATTTGTCTTGGACGGGGCCATCTGGCGACCAGCGGTCAACGATTTTGATTTTTGATGGGTCGGAGTATGATTTCGAGGCATGCACGGCGAGCGAGGTACCGAAAGTGCCGGCGCCGATGATAAGCAGAGAAGGCTCCTCTTTATTTGTCATTTTCTTTTTTCGTTTAGATGTGTTAACGACTGTCTCGAATCGATTTCGCGGTTCCTGCACGGCTCTCTGGTTGGGAAGGCTAGGAGTTGATATGTTTCTGGTTTTCTTGGCTAGCCCCGCGTCATGGTGCGGATCCGACGCACATGTGCGGTCGATCGGTCGGGACCGCGGAGATCGCTCCGCGAGTCGGCGATCGGAAAGGCGGCAGTGATAGCGTGGTAGCTTTGTACAACTTGCCTACTATCTTTCAACCTCACTTTCTGTCGATACATCTACTACATTGTCGTTGTCGAACCAATGAACACAATCCAAACCGCACAATACGCGTGGTACCGGCAAAAATGAGACTGAAAGCCATCTAGACACCAATCGCTATATAGGTGGTTTTCGCCGTCCCCGTTGTCGAAAGCTTGTAGAGAATGAAGACGGGTGCAGCAAGAAGGATAAGGATGATGCTTGCGACACCCAGGTTGAACGCCAGTCTGATACGAGATGGCGAGCAGTAACGCACAGATATGTCCGAGGTTTTCCTATCCAGCTCTTGAGAGCGAAACAGCCACTGGATCATGATTAGGTTAAGGCCGGTTTTCTGAAAGCGCTCCGTTACTCACTCGGAGAGGACGGCAGTCAAATCTGTGCAATGCGTCTGTAAGGACGTCCTCGAACGCTGAACCTTCTCTGCCATATCTGAGTTAGATGATGTCTTCTTTGCGACGGATGAAGTCGTGTTCATCGGCGACTAATGGTGCAGTATTGGAAAGTCATGATCTGATACTCCGGTACGCCCGGTCTGTTGGCCGTAGGAACGCGTCAAGAGTGTTCGTGTTAATCAGGAGCTCTCTTTTGGGGTTAGAACTCTCACGGTACCATCACGACGGAAAACCTACCTACCATAGTGAGAAACCTTAATTCGCAAATCCTCTAGTATGTCAAGTCGCGTACGATCACCCTCGGCCTTCTCGCGACGGCACTTGGCTGCATCGACGTCCCAAGAATGGAGTCTTCTTTCGCCGGCATGCAGCAAGTCGCATTCGTCGAGCTCCTGATCGAGCATCTGAATATGGGTCTGTAAATGTAGTAGCAAATGTATATGAACGTTGGTGAATCCTCTGTAAAGCATCATGTTTCGACCACTGCTCATGAATCCTGACAGCCCAGGATAGCCATTGGGACAATCATCAACTGTAGAAACACCTAGTCAGATTTGTTTGCTCCATCTGACTTTTCAAAAGGAAACTTCTGGCCGTGCTGATGCGCACGTCGGTCTGGAGGAGATCACTTTCAGCGACTGGTTGTCCGGCCGTCTTCATGTTCTTGCAATGCTGTTGGCTCTCCAAGTCAAGGCTCATGCTGTTCCCACGCAAACGCGCTATCAACCGCGAACCCAGTCCTTGAGTTCCCTGATTCCATAGTTCCTCAGCGTTTCTAATCACAGTTACCCAAGTGGAGAGTCCACAAGAGCGAGGGTTCGACCGTGATTACTCACCTGAAACTTCTGCCGATGGGGAGACTCTTGTTGTTGCGGTGGTAACAGCTCGCTTGGCTTGTTGAAGCGAACTTTGGCTAAGCATGTTTGAACCTTACTTCAACTATATGAGAGATATCCACGTCAATGAGATCAACCACGACTGGTGCAAAGGTTGGCCCGAAGGCTCGTCGTTAGTACAAGCGTGAGATTCATGACAGCGACTTCAATGAAAGAGAGTTCTATCGATTACTACAGCTGCATACAGTCAAGACAAGGTATCTGAGAAATACACCTGCGTTGAGATTATTGTACCGAGTTAATTGACCGCATTGTGTTGTCCTATCTGAGAATCAACACTCCTTCTCTGTAGCAACAAAATTACGGATGTTGAGATAAGATACGAAATTTTGTGCCAGCTTTCATATCTAGTCACATACACATCCCGATGCCCATGTTGGAGCATGTTATCATTTGGGGGGGGGGGGGCGGGGGGGGGGGGGGGGGCGGGCGGGGGGGGGGGGGGGGGGGGGGGGGGGGGGCGGGGCGGGGCGGGGGGGGGGGGGGCGGGGGGGGGGGGGGGGGGCGGGCGCGGGGGGGGGGGGG
>SAUA01000190.1:0-46664 GCA_004335185.1 Phoma sp. RAV-16-625 | reverse complement strand
CCCCCCCCCCGCCCCCCCCGCCCCGCCCCCCCCCCCCCCCCCCCCCCCACCCGCCCCCCCCCCCCCCCCCCCCCCCCCCCCCCCCCCCCCCCCCCCCCCCCCCACCCCCCCCCCGCCCCCCCCCCCCCCCCCCCCCCCCCGGGGGGGGCGGGGTTCTGGTCTGATTGTTGCATCATAGCAGCACAGAGCCTTGAAAATGGCAGCGTGGTTGGAGATGGCAACATCAAGATTATCTCTGAGCTGAGGTTATGGTGGAATGGAGCGTTTTATCATGACCTCTAAGTTTCAAGTTTCTCAACATTAGAGAGGTTAACTCAGTCCACGAATCAACTACATAACGGTCACGCTGTGGGTTTCTCATGAATATGAAGTCTTTTTCCTGTAAGCTTTGAACGCAGAGGTAACGATAGGCGCCTCGATCAATGCATCTACAAGAGATCACCGTGTTATTGCGATAAAAACAGCATAATCATCCACAGTGGCGTGATGTGTAAGGTGAGTGCAGACATCGTAGGAAGGCGCGTTCCCGAGTCCAAACACGACCTTTCCGTATCGGGTACAGTGACGCACTTATCTCGGATTGCTGTTCGGAGCGTCGACGGGGCCAACTAAACAACACCAACCGGTTTGCGCCTCGCACGATAACTCTTTGAGCCTGCGTTACCGGGGACAATGATTTTGGTGGCTGGTCCACGAACACAGTATGGCATTTGAGGTGTCGTACAACCTCGAGAATGAGCAACAGTTCTGGGATGGTGAGAGTTTTGTGCCGCTGTAACCCCACTACCAGAGACTGACTTTCCATGTAGAGCTCGATGACATAGTCTCGACACGATGCCGGGAGGAAGAGAGCATAGACAACTCTCTGCGCGCCTTTCTCAACGTCACAACTAGCTACAAATGTAACGTAGTTCCTCGAAACACGCCGAATACCGTTGACCTAAGGCAGCTGAGTATCTCGATACCGACTACAGCGTCGCAAAATGTATCTTTCGCGTGCTAGAAGGCGAGCTCTTTCTGACACATAAGGAGTACGTGCGCCGGCAGATGATATACTGCCTTTTGCAGGTATGTGGAAGTAGCCGTCCGGGTGCGTCCTGCAAATGCAGGGTACGCTGATGCTTGTGCAGGAAGAAGACAACCCTACAATCCACATCGTTGCCGCTCTCCTACTATACGATGGCCGAAACAGTGGTGACGATGTTATCTTCGAGATGATGCACACTGAGGGCAGTTTTCCAAGACTAGTGGAGTTGGTACAACTGGAGAGCGTGCAAGAAGATACGAGATTACACCAAATGCTGTTGGAGCTTCTATACGAATCGTCACGAGTACAAAGACTCACTTGGGAAGACTTTGGTATGTTCTGACAACGGTCTCGACCATTGAATAATCGGACAACGCTGATAATGGCGACTAGCGGCGGTGAACGACAACTTCATACTGTATCTTTTGGGTATCATCGAGGGCGCCTCTGATGATGCCGAGGATCCGTATCATTACCCTGTCATTCGAGTTCTGGTCTGTACACTCACCGCCGCCTTTGGTCCTGTGACTAACAGTCGAATAGCTGGTCATGAACGAGCAATATCTGGTAGCTTCTACCAACCATCACAAAGACGGCCGTCCTCCGATAACCAATCGGTTGATCAAAGCACTGTCGAGTCATGGCATGACCTACAAGACTTTCGGGTGTAATCTGATACTTCTCCTGAACCGAGAATCGGAGACCTCTCTTCAACTTCTAATTCTCAAGGTCTTGTACCTTCTCTTTGGCAATCCTGCCACTGCAGAGTATTTTTACACAAACGACCTGCACGTTTTGATCGACGTCATCCTTCGGAACCTAATAGACCTCCCGCACGATTCACCTGCTGCCAATGCTCTGCGACACACATACCTTCGGGTCCTCTGCCCTATATTGACCAATAGTCAAATTAGCAAGCCGCCGCACTACAAGCGCGACGATATTCTCAGGCTCCTCCACCTTCTGGTAACGAGCGGTAATCACTTTGCGCCTGTAGATGAGACTACGCAACGGCTTGTCATACGGTGTACCAGCGTGCCATGGTTGCAATCGACCACCTCAAGGAACGAGCCTAGCTCCCGCAGTACCGACAGTACGACGTCTCCCATCGACTATATTGCGGATGGCCAGAAGGAGTTAGCGCGGCGAGCGTTGGGCATGAGTATGCAGGACGGAGGTGAAAGCTCAACAAGCGTTCTCGAGATTGCGTCTCACACAGAAAAACCCGGAGTTCAAACGCCGAGTATTACGCATCCAGAACAGGCATCTTAGAACCAGGCATGCGCTATGTCTTGACGTACGCGTCACAATCGTCATCAAACTTTGCCTCACACATTCAACGCAGCTTTCGAGCTGACGTTTTGGCTTCACACTGGCAGTAGCAGCACTTCGGTTGTTCTAGCATGATTGCATGGACGGCGTTTCGGGATCATATAGCGTCGAACAGCGCTTTGAGCGACTCTTCCTCTTCTTCAGCAGTCGCATTGCTTGCTGGTACTCTTGTAATCCGAAGCTATTCTTATCCACTTATCAACTTTGCATGACAGCGAACGTGGACTGTGTACTCTGCTACTATACTCACACTACTCGAATGACCTACATTGTAATAGTCACACGGCAGCGAAGAGAAGCCATACGAAAAACAATGCGGAACGCTTCACTTACCGGTACTGTAGATCCCCGTAGTGCAACACCGCCAAGAACCCCGATCGAAACTCCGACACCTATACAGCTCATACTGTGTCCACAAAATATTGGAGGTAAGGGCTCGAAGGTGCTGCTGGATGGAGTCAGCTACTGCCTACGCGTTCCGCGTACGACAACAAGATATAGTATTACGTGTACCGACAAGACCAGCGGATCCTTGGCTGCAGCTTGGCTGCACGGCGGAAGTGCAGCGGTTGTGTCCTAGGGATGTGGTGTAACATCAAGAGTTGGAAGAGGGCATGGCAGACGTTTGTACTTCTTGTGTTGCCCATTCTGCCTTCGGCGCTTGTTATGTGTCCGGTTTTCACATGACAGCAGATTAGGTCTTGGAAACGTTGTACACTTACCTTTCAAGCTAGCTTGGCTTGCAATTCTTCGAGGAGGTTCTCAGGTTCGACAGTGACAGTTACGCTAATCAAAATGTCACGAGTTCCTAACTGAGTACTCTGAAGTTGATAACACATTACTCACGTAACACAGTAACCACTTCTGATCAGGCTGCATAGAATCTAGACTTCTTCTCTAGACGCATGCAGTGTAGTAACAACCTCTCCCTACTATCCCTTGCTCTAGCTGCAACTTGACAGGTACGCCGACACCAGCATTCCGCAGACCAAGCGGCTGTCTACCGGATGTTACACTGACAGCGAAATGCCGAGCCTTATCGACCGGAGCCGCATGAAGCAGCTAGAGCATTCCGGCTCAAGACGACATCTAGGTGCTCCAAGTTGGTGCTGTACACGAATCGTGCTTGCTGCAAGTCTTCAGGAAGACGTGATTCAGGCACCAAACTTGCATAACACGCTTCTGCATTCTGCAATACACTCTCCGGACTTAGACAGAGATCTAAGAACCTAATCTGCCAAACACCGCCTGCCCAGCTCCAAGCTCCTTGGTCGAGCTGCAAACAAATAGACAAACAAACGAGACGCGGTCTGCAGTATTGAGACATGACTCCGCGGAGCCGTGACTCGCCCTAAGGGCTAGAGGCTAGAACCAATTTACCTACGGTACGGATTTCCCCGCCACCCACAAGCCACTTCCGCAACGATGCGGCAGTGGCGGTCTAGTCCTTAGTCCTTTGCCCGATTAGATCAACGCAGCTCTCAGAGCAATCGACAGCTTTGGCAACGGTACGCACGAAAACGTGCTCGAACACTCTCAAGCGAGTTTTGGTGTCTTCTCTGCGTTTTCTTCCGTAACAAGTTTCTTCGAAACGGCGGCTGCTGATCCCCAACGCGGACTCCTGACTTCTCCATGTCGATCGTCTTGTCTTCGACTGTCTCGTATCGAGACTAACGCAGATCTGGAGATATGCGTGTACAGTTCGGGGCCCCGGAGCCACTCAGAGTCCACTCCCAGGTCCACAAACACCGTCTGGCAAACTCCAGTTACAAGACTGCCCCGACTCGCAGGTTGAGGCTGTGAAGGGATCTGCAGTCCATTGGGTCCCTGTTTCACCCGAATGCTCGTCTCGCAGGCATGTCCGCAAACGATCGCTGCATAGATAGAGTTGCAGAAAACCTGGGTACTGGGTTTGCAGCTGTATGGCATTCATCAGCGACCGCGCGTTTGGTAAATGTTGCTTCAGCCAAGAGGGACCGTGAAAGCTCTGCAGCTAGTTGCCACGTAGAATCGCTGCTTGCAGTATGTGATAGGGGATCCACCAATTGCACACATTGAAAGGGTTGGGAAGGACTAGGGTATTGGGGTCATGAAAAGATCCGCAGTGATGTTATTATGTGGTTTATTGTAAACTGATGCTCAACCTCAGCCTATAGGGAGCTCCATGCGCCTACTTTTAACAAATTGGTATCGTGGAGAATCGAACTGCATAATCTACCCCCAGCCTGAGTCTGAATGTGTTCGCGAGTGAAACGCTTCGAAAAGTAACATATGAACAAGCGCCCTGTCTAAAGTTGAAAAGCCGCTCAAACGCTTGACATTGCGAGAAAGAAAATGGAAGATACATTCTATACCATACGTTCAGGCGACTGAGCTGATTGCTCGAGCTTTTCGCGCGAAGGCATGGTGCTGGGAACGCGGGTCGGCGCCTGCGACAGGTCGGTAGGAGACGCTAGGCCAACCGCAGTGGCATCACTTCCCAATCGAAGCTTTTCTTTAGTGGAAGCCTGCTTGCGAGAGAAGTGGTGCGCAAAGCTCTCTCCGTCGAAGCATGGCAGGTACCACCGAGCGACCATCATGCAGACGAATGACAAGAAGAGATTGGCTCCTGACCACATCTGTACTGTAATATAGGTGTTGTATTCGGTAATGAGATGCCCTGCAATGATGGGGCCGAGCAATGCTGGCACGGCAGCAAAGCTGTACATCATACCGACCCAGTGACCAAGCTTCTTCTTGGCCAAGGCCTCTGTCTCGGGAGTGGTGTAGGTGCAACTCAAGATGTTGGCGACAGATGCAGGGGGGAGTCCAATAACCATGCCGGAGAAGACTCCGAAAACAACACAGAAGGCAATGGCATCTGTCTCTGATCCAGCCAGGCTCCAAAGAATGAGTGTGAGAAGCGAGCACACAAGCTGAGACCCAATATGCATGTTGAGTGGTCCGATCTTGTCGGAGAACTGGGCGAGAGCCAGGCGGCCAACAGTAGAGGCTCCGTTCATGATGGTCAAAAGCCAGAAAGTCTGTAGTGGTCGGTTGCTAACATCCTCGGGTATCGCTTGCGCAACGCCAGAGCTGTTACGAGTCCCAAAGCCCCTGACGGCTGCCCACTGAGAACTGTCAGCAATTGAGCGTTATCGTAGTGCTGTCTGTACATACCTCCTCGAGATTGAAGAAGACTGGGTAGAAGCCAAAGAACATGAAAGCAACGGCAGCAGTGAACCAACACCAAGCTTTGTTGTGGAACGCATCTGTGTCAAACCAGGTGCGAACCTTGAACCAGCTCTCTGGCTTGTGGTACTCGTGCGCAGGGTTTGGTGTGGCGAAGATGAAAGAGTAAATGCACGTTACTGAAGTCAGAGTAGCAACGTAGCGAACTGCGTTGTTGAAGCCAACTGCCTCGATGAGATAGCGTAGCATGGTCGGGTAAATGACACCTGCAATGCTGGCACCACAGGCAACGTACCCTACGGCGAGTCCTCTTCGCTTGGGGAACCATGTAGCAGCAACTATGGGTCGATCAGCAGGATACAGAAGCTTGGAGGCGCGTAGGCTTACCTTGAGAACTGGAGACGAAGAACGGAGCCATGCCCAAGCCTACAACGAGACCTTGAGTCGCCCATATCGGGCCAAAACTTGCAATTGCTTCGACGCTGCTGGGGTGCACTGCCGAGAGAATGAAGAGACCGAGAGGCACCAGGACGGTGCCAAAGCCAATGACCTTACGAAAGTGCCCAGCGTCTAACAATCGGCCGACTGGATTGGAGAGGAGTAGGACAAGGAAGCATTGCGAGCCACCGATCAGGTTCAGCTGTAGCTGATCCACTGTCCGAAGTGAGTGACCGACGTAGTATGAGGACCAAGTCCCGTATGCGTTCACCAGCCCCCATGAGTTGAACATAAGAAAGAAGCAGCCCAGCAAGCAGGCGTATGCTCGCCACGTCCGAGGCCAGTCAGGCTCGTCATCGTCCGTCGAAGGACGTCGAAACTCTCGCATGGATGGAGCTTCGGATGAAGTTGATGTTGACAAAGGTAAGCTGGCCTCGCTGTCTTTGCGTTGGTCTTTGTCAAACGACTGCGAAGTCGCCGGGGTGGTAGTCTCCATGTTTTGGTGTGGGGTGTGGCTAATGAGGAAGGCGTAATCCCGTGAATCGTCAACCTATAAAGGTCTTGTTGCTCAACACGTGCGTGTGATTGAATGGACGTGTAGGACTTGGTGCACGAGTGATGGAACGAAACTTATGGAGACCACTGAGGAATGAAAACGAGGGTTATGTAGGTGTATTCACAACGGGGTAGTCTTGTGCATCTGAAGCTTGGATCCGGGGTATGTAGTTAAGGGGACGGGTTCATATAGGAGGCCCACACCTCCCAAGCACGCGCGTACATCCTGTGGCTGGTCCCTCTCCTTGGTGACGTGGTAGTCAAACAGTCCGTGCAATGGTATATCACAAGCCGCGGGCGTACACAAGCAACGCAAGGAGCAAGCCCAAGGCAGGCCAAGAAAGAGGGCCCACACCCACTATGGGACCCTTTGACACCGCCAGCCTCAAAAGGATGGTCATGGACGCGCTCGGACATCCGCAGTAGGCGGCCAAGGCTGCTGTGGGTACGCGCTGGCCAGATGCGGGAGAAAGCGCACAGTGAGTGTCCGGTGTCATCTTAGTGTTAGGCTTCCCCACGGGAGGGTATCTCAACATTGGGGGTGGAACGGCAATCTACGTCTATGACGACGGTGCAGATAATGCAGTTCGTTGTCAGCCTAATCGATCGTTGCTGTGCTGAGATATCCGCTACCGTTTCCAAGGTATCGTGCGCGACCATGGCTCGCCCGCGGACTTCCATGGTTGGTACATCCCAAATGTAATCTTTCTTTCTCTTCATGGCACATGCTGTGACCGGTGCAGCTCATACGCCGGATAACAAATGTTCCATCTGCCTCCCAAACCTTAATGTCGTCGCACAGGCACCACAGACTCCGTTCGCGACTAGGGAGATTAGATAGCTCTAACGTTGCAAAGGCGGAGCGGGCCTCTCTTGGCATACCGGCGGGAGGCGTAATGTTCGAGTTGAGGATTGGTTCGGTATGTTCCACAGGCCAAGAGAATGATGCACATTCCGCCTTGGCCATACCCACCTGTAACCCACGATTAAGAATGCAGCCAGTCTTTCCGCAGTAACACCGCTGACCCTTTGGGCAGGTATTGCATGGTGATGGCGAGGACCGGTGTGGGCGCGATATGCTGAACGGTGCGGAAGCATCACTACCACGTTGGGCACAAGGGGCAACGCTCAACAACCAGAAGAGAGAGCATACCGGATACTTACGATAAGCATCGATCTGCTCGACAAGGTCGCAACATGGAACTCAGCTCCAAGATGGATCGCTCACTGGGATGTCGTTGCTTCGTTATCTTGACACAGCCTCAACCGCTGCTGCTTGGCGGCCGCGCCAGGGAGGGATCAACATTTGTTCCACGCTTGCGGTGCCTCTTGCTGCAGTGCAGATAGGGGACGCGGCCCTTCGTCATCTCCAAGTAAGTTGCGCATACGGGGCCTCATCGCATTTCATGGCGCAGCGGTGAGAAACGGACGCGTCGCGGTGTCGTTGAGCCGTCGCAGAAGGGTGTTGACCGCCCCCCCCCCTCAGAAACCCAAGTTCATGTTACAGGAGGATTCAATCGACAAGCAACGTTTCTGCCAGACGCTTCAAGAGAGATTTGACAGGAAGGATGATGACAACGAGCGTGGGATGGTGAGCACGATTGCGGTCAAAGGGGCGCTGTTTGGTGTGGGAGTGCATCTCTACCGGATCGACGAGCTATCGCCAAGAGATCAGCATCAACTTGCCCATCATCGACCAAAACAGAAGTACCTCTCCCATTTCGAGATGATCGATGGCCCACGCTGGCCAAGTCCGGATTTTCCCTAGCATGCAAACCTTCCGCGCTTTCCCACGATTCGTACACCATGATCGACAGGAATATATCGTACGCGGACAAATCGCAGCTCAGCCCAAAATCCTCCTTTTCTGGGAGTTCTGGAAGCTAGACCCATGCACTTCTCATGACTCGCGGTATTGATGTTGGGCATCGCAACGAGGCGCTGCTACCAGACAGGCTCAAGCTTCTGTCCCACGGTACTCGTGGCAACCTTCCTGACGCAGGATAACGTATACAACGCCTACGGCGGTCTTGTACAATCATGTCTCAGAGACAATAGACTACGTCAGGCATGTTACACTGTGACGCGTCCAGGCGTAGTTTGAGGAGGTCGATATAGTGGAGAGCCGAAAGGGCAGGTTATGCATCATGCAATCATGCACCATTTCCTTCTAACTTCACGCTTTCAACAGGAGCCCTGCTTATGATGATCTCTGGTTCAAGTCTTCCAGTTGGCAAGTCGAGCTCTCCACTAAGATCTGTTTCTGAACCTTTGACATATCAATCTCGACGTTTGTTCACAATGTTTGTCAGATTGCTATAAATCTCACCGAGTGATGCCCAACGAAGTCGTCAGGTTCTGAATCTCACTCCAAGGTTAGCAGCTGGTCTAAACATACGCCGAACAAGAGTTATTACCCTGCAGCCGACCCTCTTATCGTGCGATGTCAAGGTGCACGACCAATACTTCTTTCGCCAACACCTGTGAGATACACGTGGTGCACTTAGTCGTGCCGCAGCTGTTCTAGAGCGTGGCGTCTGCATAAAAAGCAAGGTGCTTGTTGGCTGCGTGCATTACAATTGGCAAAGCCATCGTCAATAGATCCACCAGCCGGCTGTGGATCATCAGGCCCGGGAGTTGACGGCTCCCATTGAATCTTCTTTTTGCCTGAATTTTGATGTTTCATGGTCATAGGTCCACTGGATTTTGTTGTTGTGGAAAATCCTAACCTTCTCATCTGCTCTGTTGACCGTAGCGAATGTCTATGGCTTGCTCAGTTCGGTGAGGGTACTCTGTATTACCACCAAAGTCTTCTTGAGCAACTTTCTCACCGATCACTGGCTCTAACGCCTAAAGTGATTTGATACTCCTTTCCAGTACCGGTGCGGCTAGAGGCCGGAGTGTACTTCCGTAACTGCGCATAAAGTGGTGCTGTAGTTCCTGCTTCGTCGCCGCTACACTCTCACCTGAGCCCTCTCCTTTGTCCAGTTCAACGTACTCACACCTCAAACTCAATTTCAGACCTACCAGAGCCACGCACGCGCCTGCACGTGCGCAGCCAGTGAAAGCAAAGGCTCGAAATCACGATGTTCTCCTCACCCTCATCACTCATACCTCTTAGGAACACAAACGTCTTCCACCATGCGCTGCACAAGACGCACAAGAGCTGTGTCATTAAACAAATACGAGCGGGGAGGAGCGGAAACCACGCCACTTTTGAGCCCACAAGGATTCTCGCTTCAAAGCTCGGCATGCATCGTCGTTAGTCATACGATCTCCGCCAGATGTCAGGCCACTATGAACCCACCGAGAGCGCAAACGCATCCGCTCCGCGACGACACACACGGAACTCTATAACAGGAAGTAGAGGGTGGAGCGGAGCGCGTTATTGGAGCTTCATCATCTGTGGCAGGCCTTGAGCAGAACGCAGACTGACGGACTGACGTTCTTGAGACTCGACAGGTTTCTGATGTACCCCAGCGGCACAAGAAACAATCCGCTATCCGTTATCTCTAGCTCTCGCATCGTTGCAATAGAGTACTGAGAGGACGCCACAAGAGTTGCGAGCCCAATTCCGCTCTACAGATCATCACCATGTGTCCGCTCCGCAAACATCACACCACTTCCCACTTCGCATCAGATCAGACCACCCACCGAGCAACAGGGAAGGCAAGGGAGGAGCGGAGCACGCATGTCCAATATTCTTCGTGCCAATCTGATGCATCCGCTCCGCGCTGTGTCGGTCACACGTCTGCCGAATACACCAGCACCGCGAAAACACCACCTCTGACCAAGTTGTTCAAGAGCAGTGGCGATACCACAATAGATTGCGAGCAGTAGGCCAGTGTTCGAGGTGTGTCACGCAAATCAGCAAAAAATTCGCTATTCTCGCATCACGACAGCGTCCATGTTCAGGCTACAGCAGCCCAAAATTGCCGGAGCAACTGCACGCGAGCTGCACCATCACGCCGCGATAGCTACGGGCCGACTTCCAACCGACTATCTCGACACCGCGAGGTTCGCATCGTATGAAATATGTTCTCAATCGAAGATCGAGTGCCACGATACACCACAACCGCGTCACATCCGCTGTCTCCCGCCACGATCCGTATATCTGACGAAGCACCCAAGCAACATGACAGACTTGGGCAAGACCAAGCCATGGGATCCCAAACGACCCACGAGCAACGACGTCACGACAGGGTCTTTCGGCCCGCCGAGCAGCGCTGACACGTTGCCAGCGGCCGAGTGCGGAGAACCGAGACGGTGGCGAAGCCTCGAGCTTTGAGACTGATTGCCATTTCCATGTCGGCAAAGTTTCACATCTTTGCGATTTGTGCGTCGTGTCTCAGACATGATATAAAGGTATAGGGTGGAAGTGAAAGCGTTGGTGCTGAATACACAGTCATGCCCTAATCTCTTCTACCACACACTGTCAATGAATATAGACCACCAGCACCAGCACCAGCACCGGCACCAGAACTAGCATCGGCAACAAACTCTGAAGAAGAACGACGAAGTCAGACATTCTCTCAATTGCATCAAGGGAGAGTCAACCACACACTGGAGAGATATGGAGGGTGTAGTACGGTGAACCCTTGAGTCAGATAGATAATCTCTCGAACCTTCTTGTGGCATGTGCAACGTGAGGTAGTTTGTTCGCTATGAACATGTGACGATGTCGTCAAGGGCAGTAGGCTGAGAGAGATGTTGGAGAGAAGAGAGCATGGAGGCAGTGACATGGATAACCGTGAACGATACCTTTGTATCATCATTGGAAGGTCTCGCAGTAGGATTCGTAAGTGGTTCAATAGGTATCACGCATGGTAACGACTCGAGACGAAAAGCATGTGTTGAGTATAGATATTCATTCGATTGAGTAGCTGGTCAAAGCCCATCAATAGATGGCGAGACGGCGATATCCAGAAGAACGCCTTGCTCCCAAGTAGCATTAAAAGGAGCAAATAGTTGGCAGCCCCGCAGATCCCAAACTCCAAGCAAACAGCCGCCGGAATCGCTGGCTGAAGTACGCAAGACAAAGCAATTCGAAACATTCGCGTCGTCAATGACATAACCCTTGGGCCGACTTCATCGAGAGCACGCTTCTTAGATGCCCTTGATAGCCATGGTGCGCTCGCTGTTCAGTTTGTTCGCATTCCGCTCGTGGCTCTCCTTCTTACAGTCCTCCAAGCCCTCGCACTTGTGGTCCTCTAGGAGCCTATGCTTGCCGCAGAAATGCCCGTTGCAGAACCCGCAGTCGCCGACAATGCGCTGCGCCGCATCCTTGCATTCCTTGTGGCTGCAGCGAATCTTCTTCGGGGGCATTCCGCCGCGCAGAGGCAGCGCCATGTGCAGCGTTGCGTTGGGCGCGATGGCATAGTCGGCGAGCGTTGTGGTGGCAGAAGACAAGTGCTTGCCTGCGTATACGAGACGCAGGTCGGCGGGCTCGGGAAGGTTGGTACGCAGAGCGAGCAGCGAGCGCAATGTGGAAATGGACGTGTTGGCGGGTATGGAGAGAGGGATTGCTAGACGATGTCAGTATTGCACACGTGAGAATGCTGAGGGCATGACTGGGAGTGACTCGGCTGTTCCGAGGTTCGGAACGAGAGGTACCGAGAGGAGGACTTACTGGAGTCACCGGACACGTTCTTGACGAAGATGTGCATCGTCTCCTCTGCATCCGAGCCCATGGAGCTGATGCTGGACATGGAGTCTGAGCGGCGCATCATGACGGCGGTAGTCGTGCTTTGGAGTGCGGAGCGTGAGATGACGGTGATGATGCTGGTGTGGCGGTGGATGGCGAGATAACGGAGATAGCGCCGGTCGCAGCTGAAAGCGGCAGGTAAGGTAGGTAGGGAAGGTGTCGTGTGCTCAGGTGAGGAAGTTGGGACAAGAGGCGCGGTGGCGTCTTATATAGTGGTCAGGGTCGCGGTGAAGTGTGGTTGTGAGGAGTGCTAAGGGCTGGAGCGAAGGCGCCGTGGGTGAGTAATGTAGCAGCGGGCGTGGTGAAAGCGAAATGGTCAGGACGGCGAGGCAATGGGCGAGTAAAGGTGACGCAGGCTGGGGCGCTTCCTTTAACAGATCAAGCCGGCAAAGCACATGCCAGGCGGCCGGATGGCAAGACCATGCACTTGCCAGACTTGCCAGTCTTGCCAGTCTCGCACTCGACTCGAGCCAGGGTGCGTCCAAACCGCCGCAATGCGCATAGTGAGGCAGCTGACGTGACCGACCGAGCGCTTCCACCGCCTTCCACCGCCTGCATTGCCTCACAGTCCAGAGCAATGCAGGAACACGGAACGGCGCTTTCGTCATCGTCGACTACCTATTGAGCCGCACCACCGCTGCCTGCTGCTTCGAGCAGGTACTTCACCTCGTTTACTCCCTGGATGTCTCGCCTCTTCAAGATCGTTCAAGCCATTCATGTCATCCATGTTGAACACCAAGCCACCATCCAGTCTGTCTGCGCGTCGCCTACCTCGCCGGACTTGCCCTGGGCGGTACAGTGCAGGTGACACGTACTCGCACCAGATGGCATGCTGCAGTGGGCGACAGCACTTCAGCGGGACTGCCGGGGCGCTGCACTCCTGTTGTTGTGCCATCCAATCTGGATGTGTCTCACGCGCCTCCTGCAGATGCAGCTGCACGGCCGCCGCTTGAGGCATGTAACACGTGGACGACAGCAGCTGGCACTCTCGCCACAGGCGGCTGAGGCGCGTGCTTGGTCTGGCGATTGGATGCCGGGGTCCGAGTGTAGGGATGCGGAGTCAGAGTCAGGGACATGCTTCTGCGCTGCTCGACATCCCCGTGCGGCGATCCTCACCATCATGTTGGGGAGATTGGTGTTGATGCTCTGTCGAGTGCACATGGACATGACTTGCAACCGCCTGCCTGACCGGTCGACCCCCTTTGACGCTGCCAAACGGCTCCACTCTCTTCGACACCCATGCTCGGCAGCGTACAGATCGATAGTCTATGTACTCATCAACTGTCGCCTTTAAGCGACATTGTCGTATTGCTCAACGTGCGCATCCGACCCAGGGACCAAGGTCGCTTTACATTCCGTGAGCACCGTGGTCGCACAATCCAATGACACACGGCGGGGAACGGCCACGTTTGGAACTTGTTTGACCATTTCGAACCTGACAGTGCCACACATGTTCCAGAAACGTTCGCCATCCGAACTTCAACGGCCTTGTGTCACCTTCGCCTGGGATCCCTGGGATCCTTAAAACCTTAGGCTCAACGACAGATCGACCAAACAGTAAACACGGATATCGATGGTGTACGCCTTCTTTCATGATGCTATCCTACAATGCGACTCTACCGAATCCACCATTTACAACATGCTCTTTGGGAAATTCTTGTAGGCCTGTCTTACGCCCAGATCACTCAAGATCTCTTCTGTTCCACCCAGAATCGCATCGAACTTGTACGTGCGGTGGAACTCCTCGACATACTTGCCCATGCCAGACTGTGTGAGTCCTCGCCCACCGAAGATATTGACAGCCCTGTCGGCTATCTCGTGCGCAGATCGTGTAGCGTACGATTTCAGTAATCCGATGGGCCCGCCGAGCAGCTTGGACTGTTGGGCGTAGGACATGTGCGACATTTGGTAAGCAATAGATTCGAGCCAGGCTTGGTTCGCTTCGACGAGAGAGATCATCTCTGCAAGTCTGTGGGTATCGTTAGCAGGCGTGCACGCTGGGTTGCGGACAGGGATGCAGGCGCGGGAAAGCGCAGGTCGAAAGACGACTGCTATTCTGGACAACTTACTTTTGTCGAATAGCCGGCTGTTCGACCAGCTTCTTGCCAAAGACTATCCGCTGGTTGCACCATTTCAGACACTCCTCGACAATCGTACGCGAGTGTCGGATGACAGCGCAAGCCATCATGAAGCGTTCGTGGTTGAAGTTGGCCATGATCACGGCAAAGCCCTGATGCTCCTTACCGAGCAGGTTTTCCACAGGCACCTTGCAGTTGTTGTACTCGACAAACGCAGTTCCGGCAGTGGTGGAGTAGCTTGTCTTGATGAGCTTGGTCTCAAGGTTCTCGTCCCTCTCGATGAGAAGCACGGAGAAGCCCTTGTCGGTCTTACATCCTGTGACAAAGTAGTCGCTGAACATGCCGTTCGTAATCCACTTCTTTGTGCCTCGGACAATGTAGTGCTTGCCGTCTGGAGTCAGCGTCGCAGTCGTCCTCAACCCAGCGACGTCTGAGCCGGCAAATGCTTCTGTGATGGCCAGGCACATCTTCTTCTTGCCAGTCAGAACCTCGTTGACAACTCGTGCCTTGTGCTCAGACTCTGGCATCCACTGAAGGACAGCAGTCAAGGAGATGGTCATTCCCGCCATGTTACCATCCTGGAAGCCTCTGGCATTGGCGCGCACGCCCTCTTGCGCCTGAACAAGGTCGTGCAAGTAGTCAAACTCCTCGCCCTTGACCACACCAAGCAGATTCTTGCCGTGCAGATGCTTTCCAGGGCCCAGACGCATAGCCAGCATATGATTGTCCGCCATCTTATCAATCAGCTCCTGAGGAATGTATTTGCCGCTCTTCTCGCACTCCTGCGCCACCGGCCTGACCTCCTTGTCGATGAACTTCCGCACCTCCTTCTGGAACTTCCTGTGGCTCTCCTTAAAGTACGGGCTCTTGAACTGCGGGCGCAGCCACAGCGGCTCGGCGTAGGGTACGGGGCTCAGCTCGCCGGGCTGGGTGACAATGACTTCAGACTTCTCGCCTTCGATGGTGCCGAGGCACAGGTCGGAGTACTTCTCGAGCACCTCCTGTCGGTGGAGGTTGTAGAAGGCGGTGGTGGCGTCGGTGCCAGCGACTTGCTCGAGGACGACGGAGCCACCGGGGTGCGCGTCGACAAAATCGGTCAGGTCGTAGACTTTGTGGTCAACGATACACCACATGTCCTCTGGGGTGTTGTGCTTTGCGACCGCATCGCGCGTAAGAGCTTCGCCAGACATGATGGGCTGAGATGCAGTGTAAGGCTGTGCAGAAAGTACTTGAAGAGACAGAAGAGCGAGGAAAGGCAGCACTGAAAAGGAGCGTATCTCGCTACATGCTGTAGCCCCAAAGTGTTTTGCCTCGGTCAGGCTAGGCAGGCTAGCCCTCTCCGCACTGCTTTCCGTGATGGTGGAGCGGGTGGGTTGCGTAGACTGGGGTAATTCAAATGTACCGAGGCATAATCACCTGGTTTCTGATTGGCGACGGTAACTGGAATGCGATCAGCTTCCGACGCCTCTTCACCAAACATTGAAAGTTCTAGCTTCAGCATCCATCTAATGTATTCGTGGATCTGCTTACAATC
The DNA here is from genome assembly GCA_004335185.1 of Phoma sp. RAV-16-625. Taxonomy (NCBI): domain Eukaryota; kingdom Fungi; phylum Ascomycota; class Dothideomycetes; order Pleosporales; family Didymellaceae; genus Phoma; species Phoma sp. RAV-16-625. Next base: position 30,825 of record SAUA01000190.1, on the reverse strand, counting down.
TGTGTATTGTCGCGTCTATCTGCGCGGATATCGCGCGTTGTCTGTAAGGAACCAACCTTCCATGTCTCTCAAAACACGATAGCCAAGTGCGCGATCCTCCGTCAACATAATCCTGTCCTATTGTTGACAGTCGAGAGACAAGAGCAAGACTACAGATCGGCTTGGTTATATTTTCTGATTGTTTGAGATCTCCAGGAGATCTCTTGACAACTTTAACAGTGGTTGGAAACAAGTCTGGTAGCTTCATTCGAGCGTTTCTGAACCACGAGAGCCACCATCCAGTGTAGCCGGCTGCGCGTGACCATTAGCAAAGCCTGGGATATGACTCTGGATTCCTGCTTACCTCCAGCCGTTTCAATAGCTTTCTGGATGGTTACCAAAGCGCCTCTAAAGGTATGTCTGTTCTCAAGCGAGAAAGGCAAATTGATCCCGGCAGCCTCCCTGAACACGTAGCGCACCAAGATCGTCAGCTCCTCCTTCGCAAGCTTCTAATCCTGATTTGCAACGAGACCAAGGGGGTACATGTTGATCGGCAGACTAGAGATGTTGCGCTCCACCTTACATGTATCCGAGAGAAAGCTGAAGCGAAGATATTCAACTTCATCTGACTTCAGAGAATACAACTTCAGTCTCGCCCACGCCTGGAAGTTTTCCGTTTCGCCAAGGAAGAGAACCTTGTTATCGTGTAAACAACCTTTGTTATTTGAAGCAGCGAAAGTGTACGCGATCGATTCTGGAAACTGGTCCAAGGTGCTCGCGAGGCCCTCGTTCACGATGAACCTATCGATGTCTTGGACATGCGACCAGGTGGTAGAGCTCGTGGAGCGCTCACCGACATGGCCCTTATTTATGGTATCGTCCGTACACTCAACAGTATCATTTTCACTACGCGCATGCGCTAATTGAGTAGCCGTGACCTGAGTCTCATTCATGCTCTTGGCCATCTTTGTTACCGCGCTGTTGAAAAATTGGGCACTTTCAACCATGTCAGCTTTATATGGTAACTTTATCGTAAGATGGATCCTATCAGGCAGTTTCGATATTCACTTCTTCGCTCGCCGCAACACGGCTTGAGAGAACAGGCGTGTACCAGTCGAATGCGTCTCACTAGTGGCGCCACTCTTCTTGAGCGGAGGGGGTTGTCGTTCTAGCTGTTGATTACTGCGTGATGTGGTAGCAGACGAAAGATGTAAGCAGAATTTTACAGTGGGCAGGTACGGGTGCCAAGCGAGCAGCTGGCAGTTGAAGTGAAAGTCAGAGATGAAATCTATCTGCTGTGTAATCCACGCAAACGCCACACGTTAGACTGCTTACGAATTACAGCTGTAAATAGTTTCATATCGTCTCTTGAGCACTCTGACATCAATGGCACTAAAAGTCGCGTCTACATGCGCAGCCATTGCAAGTATACACATCCGCTTTCCCAATCGACAATGCTCACGGTGACGCAAGAGTGCATTGGCAACGTATCAACATTCTGCTTCTCCCCTGCTAGCTTTCTAGTGTTTCTGATCTGCGCTGGCGATTGTTCTCCATGTAGATCAAGGTCACACGATCTTCCTTCATCTCAACAGCTTTCGAACGACGCGCCCCAGTGAACCGCGAACACCTGAAAAACGAGAATTAAATGTGTTTTAGCTATCGGCACCTTCCTGATTAGAGCCAACGCGTCCGCTGATGCGCCAGCGCTAGAGTTGAATCGTCCAATAATTGTCTACCGTACAAGGGGCTGGCACTGAGCATTCGGTGATATCTTACAATAGAGAACCCCCGGGGTGTGGCAATTTCGTGTTCCAGTCCGTTCAGGCATCCCCCTTGTAACTAAAGAACCAGATCGACCACACGAATCCATCGATCTGGAATCAGAGTTGACGTGCAGATGCAGCTCATACTGATGATGCGGCTAGATCCACAGTATCCTTGCTTCTGTAATACCCCGAACGCCCGTTCCCGCTTCCCATCACACGCCATGATGTCTTTAGAGTCGTTACTTGACGCACTAATGCATTTCAAATTCGATCCGCTCAACAAGTCATGCTATAGGTGGTTTGTAACACCATTTCGCCTCACACGGATCTGACGGTCGCTTATGACAAGCCGATTTGTGACTACAATTCTGACGACACACTGCCTCAACTATCCCACAAACCACTGGTAAAAAATCCGCAATCTTGGGGTATAGCCTTTGCTACCAAGCAAGCCTGAGAACTGCCAATACGGCACTATCGACCTGGTTCGGAAGAAACCACAGTCAGACAAAAGCCTTAACATACTTCCGAACTCAGCTGTAGTCTGTTTCGTCCTTCGGGCGGTTGGCAATGTCACTCATGTTAGCGCGCCAAACCTGTACAAACGAACCTCAGATAGATTAAAAACGGTGGTCCAACAGCTCTAGGCGAGCGCTGCCGTGGTTCCCCAGCCATGCACACCTGGGCACTCCGCAAGACACTGTGAAAGTGCAGCTGTGGAGGTCACTAGGATCTGAGAATGAGATGAGAATGAGATAAGGTTCTTAAAACAGCGTCGAAAAGCAGTCGAGACAGTTGAACGCGACCCAGAAACCCCTTGGCCGTAGCATTGTGGCAGGATCGACGCAGCGAGCCACGGCACGGGGAAGAGCTGCAGCAATCCGAACAACCTTGCCTACAATTATGTCACACAGCTTCCAGCATACTTCAGTCCTTAACTGTAGCCTCTTCATAAGACCGCTCGCACTTGATAAAGATAATTCAACATACCATCGAACTCGAAAACAAATATGCCAGGAGGCATTCGGCCTACACATGAGGAGCTGCTTTCATGGCCGGTTGCGAACTATAAAGATCCTGTCACACAGCCAAAACATGTACTCATCTTCTCCTGCATAGTTGGGCCCATCAGTATCGCATTGTTGTTGGCGCGGCTGTGGGTTCATATTCAGATGCAACGCAGTGCTGGATGGGACGACTGGATGATGCTGATAGCAGCAGTAGGAGCCTCCGCACGAAATATCCATGCTTATCACTGACTTGTACAGTTTCCTATGTTAGCTTTAACTATCATATTTCCTCTGGGTAAGCATCATATCCTATGTGTATCCTTCACTGACGTGGCCCAGTCACCGAAAACTACCGCTTCGACCGCCATGTATGGGATGTCGAACATCAGTACTTCCCAATCCAGCGCAAGTTCGTCATGGCCATCTATTCTCTCTTCACATTTGCATCAGGGCTGATCAAGTTATCCATCCTACTCTTCTACCGCCGGCTGTCTTCCCGCGCAGTGTCGCCGGCCTTTCGCTGGACGATGCGCATTACCATCCTCGCTATTGGTGCTTACAGCATCATATTCATTTTCATTCCAATATTCATGTGTCATCCTATCTCTGCGTTCTGGGACCAAATGGACCTCGTCAAAGTTGCAAAAGGCTACCAGTACAAGTGCGTCAACGAGGGGGCAGATGTGGTTGCGCACGGCATAATCTCAACTCTACAAGATCTTGTCGTCGCCTTCCTCCCAACAGTGCTATGCTGGAATCTTCAGATGCCCATTCGTCAAAAGATTGCACTCTACAGCATTTTCGCCCTCGGCTATTCCAGCGTCATTATAGGTGCGATGCGCACGTATACATGCTACCGCATCTTCTTCCAAACCTACGACATTACGTGGTTCGGCAGTGATATATGGCTGTGGTCCCTACTAGAACTGCACATCGGCTCTATGTGCGCCAACGCACCGGCGCTGAAGGTCTTCTTCGCCCAGGTCCTCAAGGTCGACAAAATTACAACGTGGACGTGGTCGCGCTCAAGATCTCAGTCTTCCGGCTCGAAGAAGCAACACTCCAGCAAGAGCAACGGCACTGCGAGCGCGCCTCACGCGCTCTTGAACAGAAAGAGGATTGGCAAGTGGATCGAGCAGGTTCTACATTCAAACGCAAACAGCAGCTACCGATCTCACACACGGACTGGCAACTCGGCTGATCGACGCGGTACAACCTTACAATGTGATGCGCAGCTCCACCCAAATTCACATCCGAGTCCACGCAATAGCATGAGCAAGCCACTGGCACCGTGTTACGTCGATACCCTCTTAAACGGCAGCGATCACATCAGCTACGTGCACGATATTGAGATGAACCAGTTGCAGACTTCGCAGTCATCCATCAACGATGACGAGCAGGTGCTGCCACATCTTCAGCCACCTGCGCATATCGAACAGACACGGTTGTAGCCGCCATCGCTACCCCAGATGCGGATGAGCTGGCATGTAAAGGGTGGGAGATGTGTGTGAAGGTCATGGGAGAGCAGCGTCAGTGTGGAGGAACATGGTAGCCATTTGCAGTGGGATTGAGAGCAATGTGAGATCAAAGAGGGTCATTAAAAGTACAATGAATGGCAATTACAACGCTCGTACACAAGTCACTGTGTCTATATTGCAGACCGTGTCCACTATCTACAACTTTGTGACATCCACACTTGCACTCCCACTTGCGAGGCTGACTACGAAGCCCCCTCGTTCTTGCTGCGCTCCTGAAACCGTGAAACCTACTGTGTCCGAGCCAGGCTGCTCCAACCAGACAACAGCAGATTTGGCCTGTAGCGCACTGTCCAATACCGCTGGGGCGAGCGTGAGCTTCAGGCTCTGCGATTCCTCGTCATACACAATCTCCTCGATAGCTCCAGCACTGATTTCGACCTTCAGTCCCAATTCAGCGACAAACACGCGTCGCCTGACTGCATCTCTGGGCGCAACCACAGTCGATGTGGCAGTGGAGCGCGCCTCGTCGATGTCGCCACCGAAAGCCTGCACGCCAAACCTGCTGTCCTTGACAACGTAGACACATTGTCCCAAACTCAGACCCAAGAACCCTGGGCCATAGTCACCCGAGAATGGGTCCCACTTCAGCAGTTCAGGAAACGAATGGAAAGCTGCTGACGCGAAGCCGCCCTCGTCGATGTTGGTCAGTGGTGCTGTGTTGCCTGCGAATCCAACGCGAAGGGCGTAGAGGTTGTCTTTGGGGCTCTTTTCATATGAATGCAGCATAGGTAGCGAATTTAAGCCAGAGCCGTAGTGATGAATCTGACGCTCAATTTGCTGGATCTTGGCGCCGTAGATAAAGTCCCAGTAACGGCGTGCGTTACCGTTCCAGCCCCAGTGCGCGGCAGTGGGCATGTAGGCGAGAATGCTGTTAACAGCTTTTGATGGCGTATTAGGGAGTTTGAAATAGTCGGTCCAGAAGTAAACGCCTTCCTGGCCAGTGCTGTCCCAGGCCATCTCACTGCCAAAGGGAATAGTCTGGGTTTCCCAGAGATTGGCACGGTAGCGCATCGAGGCTTCGAGAGCCGAAGCTTCGTCGGTCATGCTCTCTCGCTTGAGGTCTTTGAGAAGCTCACCGAGTACCCATTCGCCCATGAGTCCAACGAGTGCGTAGTCGCAGTTCGCGCCCTCATTCGACAAGCAGTACTGTGTGGTGTTGAATGCACGACCAAGGTACCAAGACCACTCAGCTCGGAGCTTTGTGTCAGGGTAGTTCCTTGCCGTTCGGTAAAGTGACCAGTAAGTTGCAACAGGGTGGACGTAGTTATAGGCTCGACGTGTCGTGTAGGCTCGTTCACGATTCCAAGATGTCCACGAAGTCCAGTCGAACGAGCTGTCATAAGTGTAATTTACGGCACCTGGCTCGTAGTAGAAGGCACTTGCGACCACTCCGAAAGAACCGTTCTGTTGTAACGTACCAACAACGGTATCATGCACGAAGTTGTCCACGGCTACAAGTTCTTCCGCATTTGGTTGGGTGAATTGTTTCATGGCAGCGGCCAGGTACGCTCCAGTGCCAGCCTCATCACTAATGCCAGCAAACCACACCCGCGAGTCCTGTTCGACGATCTTGTTGACTTCGCGGTCGTAAGTCATGATGGAGGGTGCCCGGTTGAACGGATCAGAGGTATCGTTGAAGTAGGCTGCTGTCGTAAAAAAGTGGCCCATATCGGAAAGCGCCGAGGGCGCGGTCTTGGTTATCTTGTAGTGGACCGTTTGAGTCTTGCCGTCCTCGTAAGAGATTGTGACTCGCACTCTTCCCCATGCAGAAGCCACTGGAGTCAGCTTGTACGCTGACGTGGTCGAGGATAGCTCAGAGATCTTCAAAGCACCTCCAGCGTCAATGCTCTTCACGGGCGAGGTGTGGTTCAAGTACAGTCGTGAAATGGAATCGGCGGGGACGACGTATCCTGGAATCCCTACTGCAAGTGGAGACCCGGCCTTAACGACAGCATCCTCGATCGTCTGAATGTTCTTTGCTACCGAGAAGCGTAGTCCGACTGAGTACACCTCCCCAGACCGTAGGATCTTGGAGGTCGCCTCGTTCCAAGGTGTGCTGCTGTTCCATTCGTTCTGCACATAAGCAAGGCTATGAATCTGCCACTCGTAGTTGCCTTCAAAAGTCTGCGACTGGTAGCTGAAGTTACCCTGCGGTTCCCGAAGGAACCTCCAGGCTTCAAGTTTCGCTGCTGCAATAGGTGTGATAACCAAAGCATTGCCGGTACCTTCCAGGTGCGATACACGCACGTAACCTGCATCTAGGCCAATATAAGGGTCGGCAAGGGCGCACTTGTCCTGCGTCTCTTCGGCAGATCTTCCAGTGAAGATGTTGTTGATACTGATTGGCAATCCGAGGCTTCCCAACTCCACACTTCCGTTACCGTTGTTTGTAATGTTGAAGCGTACAGCGAAGTCATCCTGATACTGTAGCCACTCTCTTGTAATCTTGACGGGTAGGCCTTTTGGCAAAGTGGGTGTCAAGTCGGCAGCAGCGACAACGTCCTTGCTGGTGATGTTCAGCGCTGTGACTGGCTTGCGTCCGCTCGCGGAATCGACACTCGTCCACGCACCACCACTTGAGCTGCGGTACCGAAGTGTGATGTCACCAAGATGGTGGACGCCATTGAATGCCAACTGTGCGAGTCGATCTGAAGGAAGAAAGTCGAACTCGTTCTCGGTCGAGTTCAGTGAGGCGAGTGTCTGCGAACTTTTGACTATCTCGCCTTTAAGGCTGCCGACGTCGAAAGCGGTGTAGCCATTGCTGAGTCCAAGGTCATCTTGGCCTTGTACAACAGTAGAAGTTAAGACCAGGATTGACAATGCGACATTGAGTAAAGCCATAGTGGCTGTTCTTCAACTTCAATGTGAGGAGGCGGCGCACCTAATAATGTGTGCTGCTTGGGTGACATCGTGTTCATTGCTTCTTATGCCAAAAAAAAACCCCCCGTGGCCTCGGAGGGAGTGTGCCTTGACCGGCTTGAATGCCGTGTTTCGGTATGCGGGTTGATTCTTGTCCGATGTAGGTGGTGTTCGCCACAGTCCTTGCGGAGGATGTGGGGTAGCGGTGATCCTGGCGCCCAAAAGTATTTCCTTCGTATCATTAATATTAATGCTGGTCGTTTATTTCTCGTGTTTCATCCTTCAACGCTGTAGGAAGGTGGCGAACAAGCATTAGCAGAGACCCTGGAGGCAGCCATGCGTCATCGATTGTGGTGACCAAGATCCATTGCCAGGAGTAAACAAACAGCGTGTACATAATCGGCAACTACAAGCCGGGACATTGTCGATGACGAGATCCGGGGAAAATGGGACGGGACGTTGCTTGCGGAGCGAGCGACTAGTGCGAACGGTCATGCCACCAGGAGCCTGCCAATAAGAACACAAAACTTCCGCTCTTTCCTCCGCTGACCTTTGCCTCATGCGGCAGGTCACATTCATCAAATTGGTCTCCCTTCCAATCCTTTTGGCTCAATCCCGCAACTGTTTTCCCTCTGGAAATGCAAAGTCTCAAAACGTGACACTTTGTCAGCTCACGGTCCCAACGGAGCAAACATGGGATGACATGTTGCAATCCTACAAACTCGGCCAATGAGAACCGTTTCTTTCTAACATGTGCTTCAAGCATAGTCTTTATGGTCTTTACGGTATTGGAAGGTCTAAGGGTGAACTTGTACAAGCTAGCTAATGACGGCACCCCCAAGTTGAAGTGCTCGGACGTGACAGCTCTCGATTCTTCTTCGACATCAACACTTAAGAAGCCGTCAACAGCAGATGGGCAATGAGATCTACCCTTCATAGTTGATCGTCTTTGGAATATCTATAAACTTCAAATGATTTTGAGGAGTGACATTAAGTGCCGAATCATATCTAGACAAAATGCAAGAAAAGCAGACTACATGTAAACCACAGCAGACACTCCCATGGTAAAGCGCATGCCATTCCTCCAGTCAGCAGCTCGTCAACTTCTCGTTATTGCCGTAGCTAAAGACCTTGTCAGACCATCCATTGCGCTCGCCGACACACTTGAGGAAGAACATCCTAATGGCAGCGAAGCGAGTTTCCCGCAGTCTCATAATGTCAATAGTCCATACAGATCTGACCACCCGATCGCCGTCTGTACGCGCCCAGCTTCGATGTTCCACGACATGTTCTGAACCCAGGCACCGCGGCTGCCGTGTGCTCATGCATATACAGCTTGCATCTGGAGTGGACTGCGAAGCAATCCTGCGGCATATTGGCATAACGTAATCTTTTGGATTCTGTCTGCAATTTCTGAGACCAGCGCTCGCTGACAACAAAATTTCAGCATCTGGCTTGATAAAAGATCTACGTCGTACCTCAGCCGCACACATGATGTGGCGTAAAATTTTTGAAAATTCACGAGACACCTTGGAGGCTTCGACATACTTACTTAGAGATTGTGTGGCATACCCTAGCCGAAAGGCACGGTTCGCTGGAACTCCCTTTTGACACGGATTAACTAATTGAAGACACGTCCAATGGATTGCGCGAAGCTGAACCTGGACTTGTGTAAAAGGTGCTTGTGTCTTCGAATTACGATCGCGCAGACAGAGTCCGAGAAAGTCTCAGAAGCAGTCCATGGACGCGTACTATGATTGGGACCTGATAGATCTGCACGATTGCGGACTTATGAGACAATGACGGTTCGTCTGCTGGTGTGGAAGTAGTCTTGCAGCCTCAAGCTACGGCTGCTTCCGTTGGCGTACGATGAGAGGCGTTCAATCTCATTCGACTGCGATATGCCCGCAAGCCAACGCTCCCTCTTGCGACCCCTTAGCTCCAGGGTACCAAGCCTTTCGACAAACCCCTCCCCCCTATCCCATACAAGCAGGCCGTAGTGTTCGTGCAGCAAGATCACCTCGAGAGTTGCCTTTTGCATCAAAGCTTGGAGCTGTGGGTACTCTTCGATGGTAGGAGTGGGCTTAAACGGCCAAACGATCTGAGTAGTAATTTGACTGGACAGGATTCGGCCAATTCGGCCGATCGCAGCTACCTGACGCCGGGCACGACGCGTATGGACATGGCGACCCAGTTGATGTACTATAGCAGGCTCATCCTGAGCCCAGCCAATCGATTGAAGTCTCGACGAATGTACCGCTACAACATCTGCAGTGATGGTGATGTTCACGGAGTAAAGTGTTGAGACCGGTCCAAGCGAGGCATTCGTCTTTTGCTTAACCATGACTTGGTCTAGGCTCGTATCCGCGCCCTCCAGTATTTGTACAACAAATTCACACATCATCGACCGCTTTACTGGATTCGGCAACAGATTCAATGACCGATAATCTTCTACCTCTTCGGGTTCTTCTCTTGTGCCTGGACATTTTGACTCATACTCATGCGAACAACTGGTACTCCGTAGTCTTCTCCAGAGATGCGAGCACGAAGAAGCGTACCCCGCTTGATCGGCGTGACCCAGCCAGCCCAGGACCAACTTGCTTGCCTACGTCGAGACGATACAGCAGAGTCGTGCTCCTATAACAATGCCCGTGCAAAAACGTATCCAAAACCACTTGGAACACCCCAATGATCGCCGGATCCAGTCTGGCTTTTGAGATACCCGAAAACACTCTGCAGACCATTCAGGACGTCGGATTGATGTATTAGTTGTCGTTTGGAGTAAGCTATGATGTGGTGCATATATCTGGATCTCGCGTTGCTAGAAAACAGGTTGAAGCTGTTTGCTCTGTCGCCGTTTGCATGTCGATGCGGATCAACACTGAGTGTCTCACAAAAGTAGTCAGAAGTGTTGCATTCAAAGATGACCTGCTCATTCGTGAATGTCAGACGTCGTCTGGAAAACAGTCCCTCCTGATAGGTCCAAGCTCGCGTGGCCCAATTGGATCGGGTTACTAGCGGTCTGCTATATCTTCGACTTGAGACCCATATTTGCCCATCAACGGAGACTGAAGGCTGACTTTGTCTAGGGCAAGATACTCCAGGAAGGCCACAAGCAGCGTCAGGTCCAGCTGCGGCTACGATTGTGACCGTTGCGAGGTTGTATATCATGTCCATCAATCTCAATTGCGAGTGCAATTCGGAGTGATTGAGTTGATCGATACAATACTGATCGACCCAAAGATGCCTCTGTTGCAGGCTCAGCGTTACAGAAATAGCATCCTCTATTGTCTGAGGAACCTCGGCGGGAAGGAAAATGCTGCGTCTTCCGTCGATGCAGCGCTCAACTAGAGCTCTTGGCTCGCCCCATACGTAGCTCAGTGCTACGTATATGCAGTTTTTAGGTGCTGCAACCACCTCGCGAGTCTGACAGTCGATCACCTTTATCTGCGTAAAGCGAGACTGGCTGTCCTCCAGGGGTATCGAGCAGCATTTTCCGTGATGTTTCGAACAATACTGTATCTAACTTCTCAACAAGCCAAAGTCAATCGACTCTGTATGGATCAAACGAGCTGTGAGCGGGGCAAGGTCTTCGGTGTTGTCGTGTCGAACGATAGGGAGTATGAGCCGCGCGCGTTTGTTGTGCGAGTGGTCTGAGCAGACGAATATCATAGGAAAACTTTGTTTTGGATGATATGGAGGAATGTGACATTGAATATTGACCTTAACAACATCCTCGTCGGTGTCCATGGACGGCTCATCAGCCAAAGCGGCCAGGATGAACCGGCACATAGCGCATTGAGAGTCTTTCCGTACGGAGAGTACTTCGCTTGGTTTGTTATGTATCGTGAAGCCGTGCAAAAAGCGAGACAAGTTCAGCCTCGTGCAGCTGCTGCAAAAGTCGCCTGCTTTCCACGGCGTCAGAGTGATCATGTGCGGGTCTGGGTCTTCTGTGCCGCAGTGGCGGTAGCCACAGCACGCGTAGTCTCTCATGTTGATGTGAAATGTCGAGATTGAGTGAAAGCTTCATCGAAGCTTGCGATTACGCTGGTGGAGAAGGGTTGGCATGCAGGCTGATTCAGCCCTGTGGCTTAGACTTGATGACTCCGCTTAGCGACTTGGTGCGGTACATGATGGACATTCCGAACAGTGTGCGTTGTGTTGTCCTGGGTTTTGCAGTTGAGCCTGGACTTGCTTGTCACTCTTTCTGACAGTGTGATACGGTCGCGCGTGGCTCCAGAAGCTCACAAGCTTCGATTGCAACCATCCTTCTAGACGAATAGACTGTTTCGGCCAGAACAAGCTCTGCGCTGCAAACCGTGAATTGTACGGGCTGTACGTATCTCTGTTGTTTCTACCCTCGCGATTACTGTTGCTGATGCTGAAATCGACAGTTGAATCCTAGCCTGTCGGCGACCGCCTCATCTTCTCCACAATCCCCCCGCTAGCGCGTCACTGATAAGACCAACCTCGATGCAGGGCCGTCAGGCACCGGAACCACATGCACGTTTCATTCGCAGCTGACTGGCCGCACCGCCGCCGATCAGCATGAGGCTCGAAACAGCGCGCCGTGTGACCAGTTGCGGCGTGATGCCCAGCACTGCGCCCTGAGTGGCTGTGACGCCCGTCCTTTGATACATCAACGCCTGCAGTCCCAATCTCGGGCCTCCCCATCTCACTGCCTATGAACGCATAGCATCGACTGTCTCCGACCAAAATTCCACCGTACTACCTGCTAGAACCGGTAATTGCACATCGACCTTCCGCATCGACGAGTAGTCCGCCACCTCCACCGGCGACGACGCACGAATCAAAACGCTGAACGTGAAAGCGTGAAGGAACAGCTGCCGCTACGGGAGAGGCTCGCCCCGCGAAGCTTGAGAAGCTTGTGGTACCCACCGAGGCTACTGCAGGCAAGCAATTTCAATATGCCCGTCATGCTAGACTCGGACGAGTTGCTGGAGTCATTTGTCGCCGCTGGACTACAAAGCGCTGCTGTGCCCTCAGCTGTAGACGCCATATCGACCGCCATGCCTTCTCTCAGGACGATCGGAAAGCTCGCGCTTGGTGGTGCACAGCTTGTGCTGGCACAGGGCGCCGTCAACCCGTTCCAGTCTTGCTCGAACCCACAGTTGAGTTGTCACAACACGACAGTGGTGGAGAACTTGTGCTGCTTCAATGCCCCCGGCGGACAGCTGCTGCAGACGCAGTTCTGGGACACCCACCCAGTGACCGGTCCGGTCGACAGCTGGACGCTACACGGTCTGTGGTACGTTGAAACCAAAGCCTAACCCACAATCCACAGCAAAAGCTAATGACAACACCAGGCCTGACCGTTGCGATGGTACCTACGACGCAAATTGCGATTCCTCGCGCTCCTACTCCAACATATCTGCAATTCTGAAATCCTTCGGCGCAGACGACACCCTCTCCTTTATGCAGACATACTGGAAAGACTACCAAGGCAAAGACGAGTCTTTCTGGTACCACGAGTGGAGCAAGCACGGCACATGCATCAGCACACTCGAGCCAGAATGCTACACCGAGCACAAGCCCACCGAAGAGGTCGTCGACTACTTCAACCGCGCCGTGTCTCTCTACAAGACCCTGCCCAGCTACGAGTGGCTCGCTGCTGCGGGCATCACACCTAGCAGCTCGCAGACATACACATTCCAAGCCATCCAAGATGCACTGGCTGCTAAGCGCCCTGGTGTCGAAGTAACGCTAGGCTGCAAGTCTGGCGAGCTGAACGAAATATGGTATCACTACGACGTCAGGGGATCGCTGCAGACGGGCGAGTTCGTTCCCGCAAACCCAGACGGCACCAAATCCACCTGCCCAAAGACAGGAATCAAGTACCTCCCCAAGGGCGGCAGCCAGCCTACAGCGACGAGCACTACCGTTGGTGGCCCAGCGCCTACCAGCACCTCTGCGCCAGGGACCCCTTTTAGTGGAAAGGGATACCTGAACGTCCAAGTCGGTGGCGCGAACAAGGGCTGCATCATTAGCAAGGGGACGTGGTACACGACCGGCACCTGCGCGACTTTCACCGCAGCCGATCTCGATGACGGCTTCACGCTGACCAGCTCGAAGGGCAAGTGCGGTATCGTCGGCGGAGCGCTGACTTGCGACGCAAGCGTGAGCAGCGGGACCGGTTTCACTGCTGTCGACGGCAGTCTCGCCGCTGGTGGAAATGCCGTTTGGAGCGCAGACAAGGCTGCGAGCGGAAGTACGCAGGTCCCGGTTTATGCTGGAGGAGATCATGCACAGCAGTTTGCTCTGACGTGGCAGAGCGCATAGAGATCATCGGTTTTTAGAGTATCCGGGTATTCAACGCCTTAACAATGCATATTGCCAACGTTCAGTCACCTTCTGACTGTGTCAGCCTGGCAGACTTTCTCCTTCCACTCTTGCGCAAAAACTCTCCCGAATGTAGCTGCAACAACGTAAAGTCTTCCACGCTCTCATCCTTCCTCTTCAGCGGACTTGACTTGCTCCCTCCGGTTTTCTTACCGCCTTTGGTGACTTTCCGCGCTACGCCGCGCGTAGTAGCTCTCGGCTTTGCTTTGGCCTTGGGTAGGGGCGAGCTTTTCAATGGAGTATCAGACATGCTTGCATCGCTTTGGGGATGCATAGATGCACCTTCAATCTACTCGAGTTAGCTGTGCTGCTGTCGGAAAACCTGACGGCACTCACCTCGACACCCATATCATGATCCTGGTACGACAAATTGGATGGAGCAGAGGACAGAGTTGAAGTAGTAGACACCGGGCTCGCGGCTTGCGCTTCATCCGCAGATTTTGTTGGACTCTCAGGTGGCGTGTCTGGCATCTTCACATCACCGACCTCTTCCTTCTCCGAGAATGATTGTGTAGGCAGCTTATGGAGTTCGTTGAGGCTTGGTTCGGTTTTCGCATGGTTGACGATGCTTTCAAGTTTGCCTACGATGGTGCTTTCGTCCTGGTAACTAGCGACGAACTCACTCGGTGAAATAGCTGAGAGCCTATCCTGTGGAACCTTGATGTTCCGCTCACGACTGTTGATGGTGGGCGCGGTGTAAAGCTTTGTTTCCTCTGTGGTTCGATTATCAGGTGCGCCAGCCGTGATGCTGTCTGGCCTGGGATACGGTGTGTCCGGTTCAAGCATATCTCCGTCCATAGACGTCAAAGCTCCACCAATATTGAGTGTCTGGGCTTGGATTTCGACCACGTCTTCTTCCTGGGTGTTGTCATGATAGTCGTCGGAGAACGTGGGAGGTAACGGTGTGGGAGCGCGCGCTTCAGGAACATAGCAATCGAACTCGCGGTATACTGTAAACAGGTTAGACACAGTCGTTCGCAGGTAATAGGGTTTGCCTACCACCATGATCGTCGGTAAAGCCGTCTGAGTCCCACTTATATCTGCCGTCGTAGAATGCGCGAGACCTCTCAGTGATCGTCACGTCGTCCGGTAGAAGAGGCTGCAATTTAGTAGTTGCGTCCATGGTGTAATTTGAGGAGTGGACTCGATGGTGCACAGGTACGGATTTCGTGTCGTTAACGTGAGTAGTCTACATAGCAGAGTGTACAAACGGGCAGTCGCACTAGGAGAAGCTGCGAGGGAAAGAGCGGGCGAACACTCTGCATAGGTCCTCTCTCACCTGAGAACCGAAGCACAAGAGACTTGAACTTGAATGCCATCATGGAGGATACTGATAATGGTATTGTCTTTTGCCGGCTTATCCAGCACCTGCATTGTCAACAGACTCGTGCGCCAATAACTCATAACATCGAGTGCAACGTGGCAAGGACAGTTGGAAAAGAGTGAAACGGAACATGTGATTGAAAGTTCCATGCTTATCGAGAAATAAAATCATGGATACAACGTCTTACCCAGCCTTACGAGTACAGACATGCTGAACACATAAAACACCTAGAACGCCATTTTCGCGAACACAGGAAACCAGCTGAAGCAGCGAACAGAGCCCATGGCTTGTACCGTACCGTACAAAATACTAGGGTTGAAAATCGACAAAACACCGGACTTGCTGCACTTGGAGTAAGACCAGCGCGTTGCTTTCACTGATGTAGTGAAAAACAACCAAAAATCCTGCAAAGTGCGCACTGTAGAGGCAACGCTTCGGCGGGAGAGGTGGAGGAGCACACATAAAGAAGGCGTTGGCAGATCAACAGGATCTAGAAGAGCGGGACGTTGTTGAGGTGGATTTGTCGCACGCTCTAACGAGTCGTCGTGGCCCATGGCGATCTCTGCAGTAGAAATGGCGGCTAGCTTCATAATTACCCAGCTGGTGTAGCCGAACTCGTTGAAACAGGCTGCTTTGCGATTGCCTCACCCATCTTCTCCCTTGCAATCTTCTCTTGCTCCATTGCAGCGCGGTCGGCCTTGGTGACACGAGGTTTACGGACAGTGGAACCGCCGCGGGAGCCTGGGCCACCACCGCGACCACGGCCTCTACCCGAAGTCTCACCTCGCGTCGTGCCGCCGCGTCCACGACCCCTACCGCGTCTAACGGTACCGTCGGCCCTACATTTAGTCAGTATAGTGTATCGTAGGCCAAGCGTTTTAACAACATACCTCTCCACAGCAGGCTTCTCTTCAGTCACAAGAGGGCCGCTGTATACGAAGAAGCCATCCTTGGCCATGAGCGCCTGCTGTTCCCAAGCTAATTCCGTGTCGTCGATGAAGTCATCTTCTTTGTCATAGTCCTCCTGCTTTCTCTTACGCCGCTTCTTACCGCCGTTCTCGGTCGCAGAAGCATTGTCATCCATGCCGCCCATCTCCACATTGCTCTCGTTCTCAGACAAATCGACTGACATTTCGTCAGTGGAAACACCACCTGCAGCCCGCTCAAGAGCAGCACCAGCAGCCTTCATCTGGCGTTGGCGTTCTTGTCGGGCAGCAATGCGAGGATGAAGCGCAGCGAAACCATATCTCTTTTCAATCTCCAGAGCGACGTTGATAGTAGTGTTCTGTCGCCCCTTCAAATCGAAGGTCAGGTAGATGTTTGGTACGCTCGGAGCTTCGGCGGTGCTGCTGGTGTTGGTTGTCACAGGCCCAAAGGGAGTACCAGAAAGCAGGCCGCTACCAGTGGGCAAAGGCGGCGGAGCCTCTTTCTGACGAGCAGGTTTTGTGGGCGGGGTTGGTGCGCTTTGATGTGCGGGCGTGCCGTTCGTTGTTGGAGTTACCTTTGGCGCAGACGCAACTATCGGTTTTGACGCCTCGGAATCAACCTCCATCGGCGCAGGTCCTGTCGGCGCGGCGGTGTAGGGCAGAGGTTGTGGTGTGGGTTGTGGCGGCTGTTGTTGTTGTTGATGTTGTGGAGGTGGAGCTGAGAAGTCTTGAGAAGGAAGGACCGGCCCAGGTCGCGCGTGAAAGCTGGCTGGGGATTGCGGGGCAGAAGTTATGGATGCCTGCTGTTGTAGCTTTGCCGGCTGTGTAAAAAACGAGTTGCTAGCAGAAGGCGGGTCGATTAGACTGGTGATGGATGGCGATGCACTGGCGCGGTTGACGGGAGGGGAAATGGGCGGTGGCGCGCTTGCTGGCATCTGTGGCTTGTCCTCCATAATACCGCCTCGGATAGGGTCGTACCGTTGCCCTGAGCTGGACGGCCGTGGTGTTGAGGGTGCGACATTGATATGGGAAAGGTTAGGATTGCTATGAAGTGTGGGTTCTTGACTACCCAGTACACGAGGAGCTTGCGTAATTGCAGGAGAGTGTTCCGGCTGTTGCGAGGCTGGTACTGGTTCCGCAGGCCTGGGTTGCGGTGTGGGCGAGTTCTGTACGATTGGTTTTTCATCAACGACTTGTACTGGCTGCGCAGTCTGCGCCTCTATAGAAGCTTTTGCTCTCCTTTTGCGCACAGGAGCTGCACTTGGGTCCTTCGGCTCCGCAGTTTTGCGAGGCTTTCGAGTTTTCTTCTCTGGCTCTGGCAGAGCTGGGTCCTTTGGTTTTGGCTTTGGCCCTGGCTTTTTGCGTGGCTGTCCGGAAGCTGTGAGGCCTCGTGGTGCTGGTGATGTCGCAGTGGCAGGGGTTGGTGTGCTAACGTTTGCAGGTCCAACACCAACACCAGTACTGGACACTCGAACTGTGGATGCGGGCGTGCCTTCAGGCGAGTGCGGGGGCGAACTCAAACTCCCAGGCGAGGATGCATCGTTGGCATCCATGGCTGCAGAAAACCGAATATGTTCGGCCCCAGCAAACGGCCAGACGGTCGTGTCAAATATTCACGAATTTGGTACCAGAATCTCGTATACGACGAAAGATAATTCGGGCGCAAGTTAGGGGCGCGTGTAGCGCGGGCAGCTGTGTGGCAGAGTGCTGGCTGAGCGGGCTGGCGAACTCAACACCAAAAGTTGCGGACGGCGCTGTATCGCAACAGTCGTCGCGAACACCAAAGTCGATGTGCAGCCGAGTAGCGAGCCGGGAAGTAACTGAAAAGGAACCTGTTGCACGGAGGGGAACGCGAAGTTTTGAGCCCCGATTACGGTTTGATGGAGGCGACCAGAGCAAGTGCAGTGTTGATGAAATGGGAGTCGCAGCTGCCAGAAATTGTACAGGTAGAGAAAGAGAAAAGGAGAGGAAAGAGACGTAGACGTTGTCTGGTGCTGAATGGGGGCTTCAGGTATGAAGAGCGATTTGGCACATGGGCCAAAGCGCAAGGTTACGACGAGGAAAATCGCTTTACGCCAGCGACTGTCTCCCCGGACTGGGCAGCCGCTGTTCAATCTGTGAATGAGACCCTGGAAGTTCGCTGCCGACGGACCCTTCTGACATGCGGCTGTCGGCGTATCTAACTCGATGTTCGCCGAGTTTGAGCTTGCCGTGATGGACGCGAGCGCAGGTCGTGCCTGGTCGTTGTTGTCAATTATTTGGATTTTGATGCCGGCGCTTCAGTCTGGCCTTTCCAGATCATGCTGTAAGGGGAACTGAGGGTGTCTTCCTCATCGAGCAACCAGCGCGAGAGACCATTCCCATGTACCAAGGTGCGCCCACGAACACGAGCTGTGCAAACATCTTGATATTTGGCTTGCTACACTGTAAAGTCAAGTCGCTGTGTTTGCCGTGAGGCCAAGCAGTCCGTTCAATCGGAAGACGAGCGGCAAGCTTGTGTCTCTGACTGTCATGTTCCCATGGGACGTGGTTCTGATCCCAACGGTCCGGTTTACCAGGGACCCACTTTTCGTTTGGATCCTCGCGCCTTATTACGCGAACCGGACAGGGCTATTCCTGACCATCTGATCTTAATCTAGGTACTACAACTGCGTTGCGCCATGACTTCCGAGCGACGAGCAACATGCAATTCTCTCTTAGCAAGATACGTATTTCGTCCAGAACGTCTTGCCTGCATGGACGATGAATAAAATCAAAGGCGTCAACGTCCTTTCATCGTGGGCGGTCTAAGACAGGATGAAACATGCGCTACCGATCGCATTCACGAAAATCACTGGCGATCATAGATGGTCGAAACCGTGAACATTCATCTTCGTGGATTGGAAACTAGATAGCACTGCAAAGCGGTCCTGCAACAGACCCGATGCGCAAGAACGCCGTATAACTCCGTCCCGGCCCTACAACGCCATGGGAGTATATGCAAGAATACAGAAACAATGATACATCAACTTTTCATAAACACGAGATAGTTGATCATGCCTTGCTCTTCTTCTTCTTCTTGCTCTCGCCATCGTCGTCGTCAGCTTTCCTCTTCTTCTCCTTCTTCGACTTCTTCTCAGAGACCTCATCGTCAGCGCTCTTGGACTTCTTGTCCTTCTTCTTCTCCTTCTTCTCCTTCTTCTCCCGGCGAGCCTGCTCAGTCGCGCCAGCGGTGACGCCATCGGCCATCTCAACATCCTCAGTGGCGGTGGCTGTAGGGTCGGGAATACCAATGTCAGTCATGACAGCGTTCATGGCAGCCTGCATGACAGCGGCGTTCTTCGTAGGCGGGGCACCGGAAGAGTAGAACTCGATCCGCTCCTCGACCTGGCGCTTGAGCGCTTCACCGAACTTCGATGTGGGCGTCTCAGAGAAGTTGTCAATCCTGGAGGCGATAGAACACTTGTTGGCCAGGAAACGTGAGATCCTGCCCTTGGACTTGGCTGCAGTCTTGCCAATGAACGACGAGTGGTAAATCAAACCGTACTTAGGGGTGTTGCCCTTTGTCTTGAGACTGCAATTTGTAAGCGAAACGATATTTCAATCAAGACTTGGACATGCTTACGCTCGGAACAGTGCCTTCTCGGCACCAAGAATTTGCACAGTCGAGGCGGGGTACTTAGACAAGTTGGTCAAAGATCCAGCCTTGGAGATGAGGCGAGCGCCGACAACGTCGCCGATGAGAGCAGCCAGGTTAGGTGCGACCTGGTTCATTCTGCTTCCCAAGTAGTTTGAGAGCTGCCTGCGGTAGGCGGCTAAGGATGCGGTGCGCTTAGCAAAAGCCATGACAATCTCCATATCGGCTTCAGACAGATCACGACCCATAGAGGTACGGGCAGCCTTGATAATGGCAGTCGCAACAGCCTCGTCATCATCAACGACAGCGGCGAGGTCGTGAGTATCGTCATCAGTAAGACGGGACTTGTCGCCAATGGTGAGGACGACCTTGGCGTACTGGTCGTTGCTTTGGACGATCTTGGACAGCTCAGGGAAATGCCATCCGTAGTTCTCGCGAAGACGCATGCAGAACTGGTTCAGCTGATTTGGATATTAGAATACAGTTCCTGTAATTTCAAACGTGCTTAACTTACATCCTTGTCAACCTGGTCAAGGGTAGCGATGGCCTGGATGATGTGGTTGTCCTGCTTGTTGACGCTGAACTTCACCTTAGCACGCGAGTATGCGTGACCGAGACCAAGGATGGAGCGGTCGATATCACCGGGCTGAAGCTTCTTGATGAGCTTGCCAGAGTGCTGGCGAAGACCACGGAGCAGGTCAGAGACGACTTCGGAGGTTTGGGCAGTCTCGCAGGCGAGGTTGGGGAAAGCGGCCTTGATGCTTCCGGCCAAGTTGCTCTCGCTGATACCGAGGGTAATGGTCTTCTTCTTGCCGGCCTTGGGGAGGTTGGTCTCGAGGGTCGCGCGCAAAAAGTCGGAGAGGATACCCTCAGAGATGTCGTTGATCTCCTGCAGCGCATCTTGGGTGCCCTGGAATGGGGCAAGACCAACGAGCTCAACGGTCTTTCCGAACTTGTCGAGATCCTGAACGGCCTTCTGGACTTCGGCGAGGCGGTTGCCAATGGTGTCGGGCTGCAGGATTACTTTGAAGACCTGCGCAGCGCATTAGCATCTTCGCCCAGGCGTGAGGCTCCGAGCACGAAGACATACCGCATAGCCGATAGGGCTCTCGTGGAGAAGGTAGTCAACCGACATCGTGATAGTCGCGAAGCTTGAATATTGTCGCGATGTGGTGACGCGAGACGTAATCTGGCGTGTGGTCGTGCGAATTGAGCTCTTCAGCAAGTGCGAAAAAGTTCTGAGGAAAGAGCGGATCCGTGCGCCGTGCCGAAGATCTACCGTGCCCGCGCCTTCCAAAAAACCAGAGGGGACGCGCTCGGCCAGGCACGCGAAGCAGCAAGACCCCACGCCGTCACCTTGCTTTCTTCCTTGTATTGTTCGATACCCTGATAGACGTCTTGCAATATGTCCGCTGCGCAACTACTGAACCCCAAGGCCGAGTCGAGGGTATGCCCCTCATTGTTTGCAAACAGTCGACGGTAGCTAACCACCCACACAGAGGCGCGGGGAAGCTCTCCAGGTGAACATCTCGGCCGGTGAGGGACTGCAAAAGGTTTGCTAATTCTCTGGAGATGCCCAGTGGTCATACTGACCTGTACACAGGTCCTCGCATCCAACCTTGGACCCCGCGGTACTCTGAAGATGTAAGGACATTTCTATGCTACAGCCAACCTGTCGCTAACAACATGCAGGCTTGTCGATGGTGCTGGAGGGGTATGTTCTACATTGCGTCTACCTTGGATTAGGTTCTGACTGGTTGAACAGATCAAACTCACAAAAGATGGAAGTGTCCTGCTGAAGGAGATGGTACGTATACCCTTCCCAGATTATTTCTGCAGACCTAACACTTGTGTAGCAAATCCAGAACCCGACCGCCGTATGTAAACCGTTTGAACCACGCATTCCGTACAATCTAAAGCAGAACAGGTCATGATCGCGCGCGCGGCTACAGCACAAGACGACATTACAGGAGATGGAACAACATCAGCAGTACTGCTGATTGGAGAGCTCCTGAAGCAGGCAGACCGCTACATTGGCGAGGGTCTCCACCCCCGTGTGATCACAGATGGATACGATATTGCGAAGACTGAGGCACTGAGGGTATGTAGAGCACTCCCCCCGCGCAGGTTGTCAATACTAACAGCATGGCAGTTTCTCGATGAGTTCAAGCTCGAGAAGGAAGTCGACCGAGAACTCCTGCTCTCCGTCGCCCGCACATCGTTATCTACGAAGCTTGACAGCTCGCTCGCTGAACAGCTGACTCCCGATATCGTTGACGCCGTTCTCGCCATCTACCAGGCACCCGCGAAGCCCGACCTGCACATGGTGGAGATCATGACTATGCAACACCGCACGGCCGCAGACACACAGTTGATTAGGGGTCTTGCCCTTGACCACGGTGCAAGGCATCCGGACATGGCTAAGAGGGTCGAGAACGCATACATCCTGACCTTGAACGTCAGTCTGGAATACGAGAAGTCTGAGATCAACTCTGGTTTCTACTACTCGAGCGCAGAGCAGAGAGAGAAGCTTGTGGAAAGCGAGCGAAGATTCGTCGATGACAAGCTGAGGAAGATTGTTGAGCTCAAGAAGGAGGTCTGCGGTGATGATCCCAAGAAGGGATTCGTCATCATCAACCAGAAGGGTATCGACCCTCTCAGCTTGGATGTTCTTGTCAAGAACGGCATCTTCGCGCTCAGGAGAGCGAAGAGGAGGAACATGGAGCGCCTCCAGCTTGTGTGCGGTGGCACATCACAGAACAGCGTTGACGACATGACACCGGATGTGCTTGGTTGGGCTGGCACTGTCTACGAGCATCAGCTGGGCGAGGAGAAGTATACCTTCATTGAGGACGTCAAGGAGCCAAAATCGGTCACACTCCTCATCAAGGGACCCAACACGCACACCATCAGCCAGATCAAGGATGCCGTTCGTGACGGTCTGAGGAGTGTCTACAATATGATCGTCGATAAGAGCGTTGTACCTGGTGGTGGCGCATTCCAGGTCGCTTGTGCCGCTCGCCTCAATAGCGAGGAGTTCAGGAAGACAGTCAAGGGCAAGGCGAAGTGGGGTGTCTCGGCGTTCGCAGATGCGCTTCTCGTCATTCCTAAGACACTGGCTGCCAACTCCGGCCACGACATTCAAGACTCCCTCGCTGCCCTGCAAGACGAGTACGCAGAGGGCAACATCGTTGGTCTTAACCTTGCCACGGGTGAGGCTATGGACCCCACACAAGAAGGTGTCTACGACTCGTTCCGTGTTATGCGCAACTGCATAGCTTCGGCTACCGGTATCGCATCCAACTTGTTGTTGTGTGATGAAATGCTCAAAGCACGACAGATGGGACGCGCCCCTGGCCCTGGTGACGACCAGTGATAAGAAAAAAAGTCGTACTACAGGCATGGATGTACAAACTCTATGATATCACCACAAGTAGGGTTGAAAGCGGATAACGCAAGTTGTTGTCTGTAACCTCTCTACCTGTATTGTATAGCACCCACGCCAAATGAAACAAAGCAAACAGTGTTCCTGAAACTGACGTCCGTTGTGAAGCACTCCATAGTATCATGTTTATGCAAAGACATGTTCATTGCTAACCCTATCGTTTTCCCGGACACCCAAAGCACGAAGGCTAATCCGCTCCCATCGACCACGTAGAAGGACTCCAATGTCCAATAAATAGCCAACATCGCAGTCTCAGGCCCATGATTCCACCACCCAGAATCCTGCAAAAAACACTTGCCTCAATGCCCTGACTGCGGTATCTGGACATCCAAGATACCGGGCAGCATTACAGGAATCGAGCCGTAAGCTGAACTTAGCCAGATTTCACAATCTACCTATGTTCGTCTTACTTTTTCAAGCAAAGCAGTCTCCAGACAGACGAGAACATGTGCTCGGCACCAGATACGGACACAAACAGAGACATGAAGCGAAAGGCACGTGCCCCACCAAGGAGACGCCGTTCAAAGTGCGGGGCAAACTTCGATCAGCAATTTGCACTTCTATCGAACGACTGACGGCCTTGGATATGGTCGACTGACAAATGGTGGGTATTCGCGTCTGATCGGGCGAGCTGTGTCTTCCCAGCATGCGCGATGCTCGCTTTTCGGTCTGTGCGATTCCCTTACTCAAGCACGGCCGGCCATTTCTCATCGCCTGCAGGCAACAACCGCACACGCACGACCCGATCGACCCGCGAAACAACGAGCTGGCCGCAAATGCGGCGAAGGTCATAAAGCTCATGAACAGGCAGGTCTATCCATTATATAAACGTTTTATTCGGAGTCTCTGTTTGTGCAGTGCGAGGATTTGTACGAACTCATTTCTTGCCTTTTACCAGAAGTGACCGCGAGTCCCGCACAACACTGCACTTACTCAATCTTTGGACCAAACCTCATGGGTTCAACCCATACTTTTTGCATTTTTGACCCGCACCTCGTTTCATTAGGTCGACGCTGCGCTGTAGAACGCTGTTTTCCATTGGTTTTTGCAAGGTTTATTCGCCTAGCTGCGTATTCCTGAACTTTTGCTTGACACAATCAATGAAGAAAATAGGGCGCGTGCTTCGTCCAAGCGCCTCCTTTCTGCAACCGTCAGCCCTCCGTCTCTTTGACACGCACCTAGTTATGCTCGCTCACGCAGGCCACTTCGCCTCTCGAGAGTCAGGTCACGTCTCACAAACTGCTCTTGACAGCTTGTTGAGCGCTTCCACCCGCGCGAACCAGCGCGAAACTTAGCCGCTGTTTCTATTCCGTTTCGGCCATTTGTGAACAGGTACCCGTCACGGATCTCAATACAACATCGTAAGACAACGCGACGGACGAGACAGTAATCTATGTGCGATGAGAGGAGTACACACACCTTGCGCGAGCTAACAATTCCCAAAGCAGTCGCTCATCGGTATTATTTATGAGCGCAACGCCTAACCGCCTAGAAATTGCACAAATGAACTTTCGTTTCGAGGGCAGATCTCTTCAAGTGTGCATGATTGTCGTAGGTATTGTGATTTCTTATTCCATATACTTTCAATCACTCGAGCTGCGTCTGCACATCTTCTCCAACTACTGCAGATGACTACACTCATGTTCCTCCACCTTACTTTTAGCTCCCATACCAGAGCCTCCCTTTTTTGCAGACGCCAATCCTCCCTTCGACACGTTCGGTCGCCCTGACCGACGGATATAAGAGTTAGACTTGGGGATGAGCATGTGCTTCGGAGGCCGTACGAAAACCGGTTGTTGTGGAAGTAGTTCGCCTGAAGTGTGCAATATGCATATCCACCTCTCTTGGTGGGATACATGCACGTGGGTTTCCGCGGTGCAGAGGAAGCCGAACACCACATCCTCAGTCTTTACACAAATAGTGCTGTCTGAAGGCTTTTAGCACCTATACTGTTTCTGCAGAAGCGGCACAGAGATCCGTGCAGCTGTCTCTCTAGAGCTCTCTTGAGTTTTCCCTGATTGCGCTAAAGACCCCCAGAACACAACAGCACCTACGCTCGTGACCAATTCCTGCTGTACTGCGGGAGACGGGCTACACTCGATCTATCCGAACGCGCTCCTTCATGTTATCCTCCAATGCCAGAGGTGGCGCACTCCCGCGTTTCAGATTGTGTGTCTACATTTCAGGCTTATTCTTTGTTTCGCCTGGCACAGGCTCATTTAAACCATTCACTACCCCGTCCGAAATGCTCCCTCGACAAACAATGCTTTCACCTGCTGAAGTCTGTGTTTGCCCTGGCGGGCCACCATAGCAGACAGCAGCCCAGAGGATTATTAGAGGCTTCCACCAATTCCACCGACTATCACAAGACTTCATAGCTGCGTACCGCTTCGCGTATTGAAAGGACTCAGCGAAAACGTTCGCCGTTCTCTATCTCGAGAAGTGAAAGCTACCTTCGTCTGCTGATAATCGCGGTTGCCCTGGCGGCGCGCCAAGAAGCAAGGTCGACGCAGGTACCAAACACGCAAACGCTCGCTCTCCTCCCTTGCTTGCACCCACCACACTCTTTACGCCCCCTTCCCTTCTGCTCCGAAGCTTCTCAACTCGGCTCAGCCCGACTCACCTTCCTTTCTCTCCAGCTGCAGGCAGTCAGTCACTCGTTATCATATTGCTCAGCTCAGCTCAGGCTCCCCTGCACTTCTATACCCGAGCACAAACCGCAAACACCTCGAGAGCCATCTTTGCCCAGTACAGTTACTTGAGCATTCCATAACACTCGCTTCATCCTCACCATGAAGTCCATCGTTATTGCGGGCGCAATCGCCGCGATCGTGGGCACTGTCAGCGGCCGCCCCCTCAGTATGTTCTGAGAGCTCTATCTTATTGAACCAGCTAAGAACTCTTAGACCTCAAGCGCGACTATGTCACGGAAATCGTCTATGTCACTGAGACTGTAGCTGCTGCTGTCGTCTATGTAGACCAAGACGGCCAGCCATACTCGACCTCAACCGTAGAGCAGTCGACTGCAGCATCGTCCCCAGAGGTAGTCACTACCTCCGATGCAGCTCCGACTGAGGTTTCGGATGTCGTCTCGACATCTTCTCCTGTGGCCGTGCTTTCTTCGGCTGCGCCTGCCCCACTGACTTCTTCCGCGGCTCTGCCTTCGTTCTCTCTCGCAGCACCCGAGCCTGAGCCGTCATCAGTTCAAATCAAAGACGATTCTACCACAGCCACTGCAACCCAGATATCGACTCCTCCGCCTGCACCACCTGCACCCACCACATCGACGCCTGCACCGGTGTCGTCTTCACCTCCACCTACCCCACCTTCATCTGCAGCTACGGCCGTTTCTTCCCAGGCGCCTCAATCAGACAGCAGTAGCCTTCCCATTGGCGTGACGTATGATCCATTCACTGGCTCTGAAGGCAACTCTCGATGCAAGACCGACGCCGAAATCGCCGACGAGTTCAGCAGGATGAGCTCCTACAAGGCTGTCCGTATCTACGGCATGGGTTGCAACATCATTCCGCTCGCTGTGCAGAACGCTCAGAAGAATGGTCAAACGCTCATGGGTGGTGCGTATATCAGCAACCAAGGCAGTGGCGAAGACCTCAGTACCGTGATCACAACCTGGAAGAGCGCCATTGACCAGCACGCTAGTGGCAGCTGGGATGTCTTGAAGCTTTTCTCTGTCGAGAATGAGCGTGTCAACGACCATGATATGACGGCCTCTGAAGTCGTCGATGCCATTCGTCGTGGCCGTGACCTGCTTCGTGGCGTCGGATACGAAGGTCCTGTTGGAGCTGTTGAGACTGTGCCTGCGACTATCGACAACCCAGCCATCTGCCAGGCGGCTGATGTCGTCATGGTCAATTGTCACCCCTTTTTTGATCCGAACACAGCGGCCGAGGATGCTGGTCCTTTTGTCAAGGCCCAGATCGAGCGAGTCAAGACGGCTTGTAAGACGGATCGCGTCATCGTCACCGAGACTGGGTGGCCTCACCAGGGTGACGCCAACGGCAAGGCTGTCCCGTCGCCCGACAACCAGGCCAAGGCACTCGCTTCTATCCGCAGCGAGTTCAGCTCGGATGTCTTCATACACAACGCCTTTGATTCTCTCTGGAAGTCTGATTCAGCCTCGACCTTCAACGCCGAGCCGTTCTGGGGTGTGATCCAGTAGAGAGTTGGACGGAGTAGGATTTAGGCTATAGTGCTCTCTTGATGCGCAGCTAGGCCTGCACATGGCTCATGTTACGCCTATTTCACACTCATCTCACATGAGGCCCACCGGCAGCTTTGGTCTGTGACGGGGTGCGGCAGGCATTTTTGGGCCATGATGAGTAATGAGGATATGCGTCATGTAGCATAGATAGTAGTCGAAATGAAGACGACATGTATCAAAGACCGAGTTCATGTGATGTGCTGTGGATTCTGCTTGCCTTGAGATGGTTGAGTGTTGATTGTCATTACTGATTCTTTGCTACTGCTGCTGTATGAGAAGGGACGCTATGTTGGAGAGGAGAACGTAATTTCGTACTTGGAATTGAGCCATGGAACCTTTACCTGCCCTACTCGGCCTGCGCGTTCTTCCTAGCCGCAGCCGAAGCAACGCCCTTGAGGGCAGCCGGCGCATCATCCCAGGGCATGACGAGCTCCACGAAGCGCATCTTATCCGTGTCACCGCTGTTGAACTCGTCATTATTAAACAGCTCCTCCACCTGCTGCTTGGACTCGACTCGATACGTCAGCACCTCACCCTCTTTCGCGCCAAACACGGCAGGAAGGTCCTTGTACTTCCACTCCTGAACATCGTTGTAGCTGTCCTTCCACCCGTGGATCAGGCGCTCGATGGTATACCCCTGGTTGCAGATGACGAAGATGATGGGATTCAGCTTGTTGCGGATCATGGTCGAGACTTCTTGCGCGGTCAGCTGGAAGGAGCCGTCGCCGGTGAAGAGGATGGTGCGTTTTATGCCGCGTTCGCGCGCGGCGAGCGCGGCGCCCTGGCACGAGCCGGTCGCGTAGCCGATGCTGCCCCATAGCACTTGGCTGATTGCGTTTACGTTTGCGGGGAAGCGGGTTTCCCAGATGCCGAAGTTGGAGGTGCCGGTCTCGGTTATGATGATGTCGGATTCCTGGAGGAATTGGCCCAGGCGTGGCCAGAACCAGGCGTGTGTGATTGTGGGTTCGGGGGATTTGAGCTCCTCGCTTGGGATGTCGTTGTTGGGGTCGGGGCCCTTTTCAATGTTGAGCTGGCCGAGCTTCTGCGTTACTTTGGCGAGGACGCCGTTCATGCGCACGCCCGGGTACTCGGAGTAGCGGACTTTGACGGCGTAGCTGTGGAAGTCGATGGTGTTGAGCTGGGATTGGCGGATTGTGAAGCCGGCGGTGTTGAAGTCGGACTTGATGGCGCCGATGCTGAGGACTAGGTCCGAGGACTCGACGCGCTCGCGGACGCCCTTGTTGCTGCCGTCGCCGGCGTACACGCCGCCGAAGTTGGGGAGGGTCTCGTCGACTGCGCCTTTGCCCATTGGCGCGACAAAAGTGGGTAGGCCGGACTTCTTCACAAACTCGTGCGTCTCCTTGAGCGCTCGGTGCCGGATCGCGCAGGCATCCACCAGGATGACGGGGTTCTTGGCAGCATGGAGGTACTTGAGGACTACGTCAACTACGTAGTCTTCTCGCTCCTGCTCGTTGGGTGGGTAGTCGAGGTCGAGCGGGGTGTTGAGCCTGTCGCCGTCTACCTTCTTCTGCACCATGTCTGTAGGGAGGGAGATGTACACGGGCCTTGACTGGAGAATGCATTCTCGAACGGCGTTGTCGATGAGCGTGGCTGCCTCATGTACGTGATTCAGCATGGACACGGCACAGGATATCTCCTTTGACATTCTCGAGAAGACGGTGAAGTCGCCGTTGCCGAGCGTGTGGTGCAGAAGCGCGCCGTCTCTCTGCGATAGTGTAGATGGGTAGCCGACAATGTGCACAATGGGGACGTATTCCGAGTAGGCGCCAGCAATGGCGTTGACGGCAGACAGCTCACCGACACCAAAGGTGGTGACGAGGGCAGAGACACCCTTTACACGGGCGTAGCCATCCGCAGCGTAGCCAGCGTTGAGCTCGTTGCAGTTGCCGACCCACTTCAGGCCATTTTTGGGGATGTAGTCGAGGGCGACCAGGTTGTAGTCGCCGGGAACGCCGTGAATGGACTCGACACCAACCTGCTTGAGTCGGCGGAAGAGGTACTGCACGTGGTGGGTGAGCTTGGTTGTGTGGAGAGTTTACATGAACAGAGACTGACTTCTGCAACATCAATTGGGTTCTTGATGTCCTGCGATCTTAGGTCTTGCGCCATGGTGACAATGTGTGCAAGGCTGGGAGGTAGGAAGCTGAGAAAGGGTAGTTGTTCTGGTTGTTTGTGATGTGGGTGCTGGGACAGCTTTAAGGGTTCAGGACTGCGATGGAATGACGTCTATCTATCGTCCGGTTGCTGCCGGGGGCCACTCAAAAGCAGATTCGTCAACCGAGTTTTGAACGAGCACCACATGTAACGCGACGTGGGTTTGTTGGGATTTGTTCGTCAGCTCATGGCGTGAGCGAAATGCGGTGGATATCTCGTAAAGGTAGCACTTCAGCCTCACACGTGCGTGGTGCTGGTAGCGCATTGCTGCATGGATGGGGCGATTGTCTCGTCTGGATAGCATGCAGCGATAACGGCATGGTGCATGGGCAACGTCTCGTGGTGAGACGCAGGGCAGCATGCACAATGTCAACGAGGGCGTGGTGATGGATGCATTGCACTGCACTGCACGGTGGAGAGGGTGCGTGTAGTGTTATGCAGTGTGCTCTGCATCTCTCGCGGGCCATGTCATGAGGCTGGGCTGCATTGTCGTGTCCTGTTGGAGGCGACTGTCAGTGAAGGTGCAGAGGCGGAAAGAGAAGCCGAGCAGCCATGGCATCAGATCAGCGATCAGCGATCAGCCCTCTGCGGCACAGCGTGTTGTGGCTCCCGCTGTCCTAGCTGTGGTGGCTGCGACGGCTAAGCGCGCGCCCCGCCGAAGAAGATCAAGCAGCCATAGCAGTAGTCGACCAGGCGAGCAAGAGACTGGTTGACACCAGACAATAGACATCAGACATCAGACAATCAGACTTCAAGGGCGAGCCACGACGAGAAAGCAACACCAGCGTCTGGCCACTCTTCTTGCCCGCCTAGGTACTGCCACAGTGCAACCAAAGGGTGAGAGTGAGGAGCGTGGGCGGGCTGTAGGCAGACCCCAGACTTTGGATTACGCCCACTAGCTTCGAACGTCGTACCCGCTCCGCAGCAGGCCATTGTCTGTCTGACAGGGAGCACGGGGCTCTGCACATGAACCGTCAACCATCGACGGCACCCAACACGGTTCGCTTTGTTTGGGCCTGGACGACGACCTCGACAACAACAACCTCGACAGAAACTTCGACGACGACCACGACGACGACACCCGCGACGACACTCACAACGCTCTGACCGCCCCGACGTCGACTCGGCTGCCGCGCAACGTCGTGATGCTGCCAGCGCAGCTCCTTCACAGCGCACCCGCCCACAGGACTTGATCATTGTGCCGCGCCCACGCTCCTCGTCGCCTCTCCCACACGCGACCACCCTCGAGCGCACCGGCCGCCGTGCTCCGCCAGCGCCGCTCCCTGCGCTGCACTCGCGCTCGAGTCTGAGCGTGCCAGAGGGCCCTTTGCTGCCCGACTCGTCGTCGACCCTCAGCAGCAGCAGCAGCAGCAGCAGCAGCAGCAGGTCCAGCTGCCCCTGCAATCCCCGCAACCTCCACAACCCCTACCCCCCCACACACACCCACACCGGCACCAACACCAGGCCTACACCCACCACCTCCCACCAGCCATGTACCAGCTGCCCCCTCCCCCCCGCCAGCCGGCCTCGGGGGCCGGCCCCCCCCGGGGGCGCGGGGGGGTGGGGCCGGGGGCGGGGCCCGCGGCGGGGGGGGCCGGGGGG